>JAYRBW010128024.1:0-16326 GCA_036023295.1 Invenusta paracnida | reverse complement strand
AAGTATTAAGTATTCTAATTTAATTATTTATTTTACTTATTAATTTAAGTATTTAATAAATTAAAATAAATTGTAAAATAAAAAAGAAAAATAATAAAAAAAAACGGTTAAAAAAATACGTTAAAAAAAACCATTAAACATTTTTTTTTAAATGTAAAAAAAAGCAAAAATAATTTAGGTTAGGGCAAGTTTTCCAAATAATTCATTTAGTTCCAGGTTTTGATAACCCTGAAAAAAATAATTGTAATGAGTGGAGGTTATAGCTCCTTGTATCCTTTTAATTAACCTAATAGCCATAAATAAAGTTTTGCTGTCAAACTGGTCAAATTTTTTAGTATGTTTGCATCATATTCATAGTAGAAGAGAGAGTACTATTTTTAGGCAACAAGTGTATATTGTTTCATAAAAAGGTGTTTCTTACTAATCATTGTAATTGTTACATTTTTAATGGGGCACTAAAATTGATCTAGCCCAAGCCCCAATGGTAATGGCATTGTGCAAGGGACTTAGTGGACTACATGCTGTCTAGGCTCCCCTCTACCCCTGGAACCAATACTGTAATTGTATGCCATATATTCAAATTTCCTTCTAGCCAGCAAACAAGCACCTTTTTAAAAAATAAATAAAGGCTTTTTTTTTAAAAACTTATTTTCAAAGCCAGGAATAAATATTATAAATTAATTATAATATGAAAATAATGTCACTATCACTATCACTTACTGTAAAAGAGCGATTTATTTTATATTATTAATTACAGATATACTTAATTCTTAGTACAGGTAAACTTGGATATTGTATATACTATAAATCACTTGTGTACATGATGCAAGTATGCACTTTCAGTTTCAATGATTTACTTGTTAATATAGACATAATGATAATGTACATGTTGTGGATAAAGATTGTTATTCTGACAATTAGGGATAATGACTTTGTTATTGTAATAATTAGAAGATTGGTGTTAATTGATGCAAGGTGCACGGATTGTACATGACCATCATACTATAAAAGAGGAGATTTTCTAATGTAAAACATCCCCTCACCCACCCTGGTACGGAAGCCTTGACGTTTGAAGAAACATTTTACTTCTGATCATAATATACTATCCTATTATCACTTACTTATTATTATTATTATTTGTTGTTTCTTACCGTAAAGAAGGGAAAATCAGAGACAGAACTCTTACACTTACACTTTGACCGTACAATTTAATGAAATAATATTTAAAAATATTTTGCGGGATCAATAATTAATTATTTATTTTCAGATAATATTTTTTATTTAATACTAAAATACAATAAATTATTATAATAATTAATACAAATAAAAATTTACAAATAATTTTTATCTTCAACTAGATAGTAAAGGTGCATAAATTATTGATACCCTAAATATTTATTTGGAAATTTTCTACAATCAAAATAGTTTCAATCGCCGCATAAAATGAGTTAAAGTATGATTAAAAATGCAGCATTGGTAAACAATGGATAGAGATTGTTATATATTTATAAACAATTATATTTTTTATCAATTATTATTACCAACTGCACAATTTAATTAGATTATTCAATATCTTTTGGGAAAACTAGATCACAACCAATATTGTCTTAAAACTCACAATAGTTTTTTTAGACATTTTGTTATTCAATGTGAATTTTTTTCTGCGAAAACTGTGCAACATAATATACATATTGTATTTGCTCTCTGCTTTTCGTGAGCAAATAAATGTATACTCTTTCAAAAAACGTGGTTCGCTGGTATTTCAACAATAAGGCACATAATCAGGAGAGAACACGACTACTCTTCAACAGGAAGCATTAGCTAAATGTTCTATCAGTGCTTAACACTAAAAATTTGGACTTAGCCATGCGATACTACTGGTAAAATGTCTACTCTGATCACAGTATGTGTTCAATTTTGTAACAGATTGCTAATATATTGGGTAAGAAATATACCTCCTAAATTAATCGAGTTAATAATACCCACTAACACACATTTCGAGCTTTTATACATTACTAATTAGGTATTTTTAAAAAAAATTGCATCACTTAAAATTTCTACGAGATTAATTCATTAAAATCATAACTTAATAAGCTCTATTTAATATGTAATTGATGATTATGGATTAGAAAAGAATGTACCATAACATATTTTAAAATTTATCAAATCATATACTGCTGTATTAAACATTTATTAAGATAAATTACAAATAAGATTATTCATATGGTGCATTTACACTTTAATAAAAAAGCTAACATACATAACAGTAAAAATATTATACCAAGTAATGTGCATTTAAGTACATTTGACACATCATAAATATTAAAAACATGTAGCAAGTAAACAAGCGATCATAAATTGACAGATCTATAATGAAGCCATTGAACACAGTCGATAATTCCTATAATTACAATATGGTTTTGTACAGTAAAAAAGTATGGCATTCAGATTATAAATTTATACATAAAAGAGAACTATCAAATAATAAACACGGATATTTATTCAATAAAATACATATATATTGTGGAATATGGAATGAAGGACAAAACAAGTATAGAAACTTTTTTAATATTCTTGTTAGCTTTTTATTACAATTTCAATTTGAAAGGATTTATAAATTTTACTAAAATGTTTGTCGGAGATATGAAAGATAAAATTCTTCACGTATATAAATCAAATTTCAATACAAAATTGAATCCACTTCTAATGAACTATTTAATTTGTTAACATATAAACAATAAATTGTGAAAGCAAGTAACAATAGAAATGTGAAAATAACTTTGAAGGGAAAAGTCCTTAGATAAGTAGAACTTCTAGAACATTATAACAGAGGAAAATAAGTAAAAACTAGTGAGATAATTGATCAACAATGTAAAGAAAAGCATACAACCAAAAACATGATAGAAGTATAAGTAGCATAGAGACGATACAAAAATTAGAATATAAAAATAATTATATCGTTAATTGAACCCTGTGAACAACTACTTTTAACAGGACGGACGACTCTCATAACCGATAAAATTTGTAAAGTTAAGGCACAATTATAAAACAGATTTATAATTGATAATTTTTGGCCTAAATTATTTTATTGAATATAGAGTTTCGATAACCATGCTAATAAACTTTTTAAAGTCCTCACATTTAGTGCTTTTAAATAGATTATCTATGAACTAATGAATTAAATTATTAACTAAAAACTAAATCATACTGATTCCGGCAGGAACTAACCGGCATCACATTATTAGACTTTCGTCAGTGAGATATCTTTAACTGTATGTATAAGGTATATGCTACGAAAACTCATTCCCTGTCGTCTCTAGTCTACTTATAGTTCTGTAGACAGCCTAACATCTTCGATCGTTGTCTATTGCATAAATAAAGCTGCTCAAACGTGCGTATAGAGTAGTAAAAGATCGAGCTTTGAGGCTTCCATCATTTTGTATACAATTTCAATTTACAATGCTGCTATTATTAAGCAACATAACATTAAGCAGTAAATTAAGTAATTCATTTTATGAGTTTTTCTAAATTTGGATGAATGGCTGTATGATGGAGTAAACCAAATATTTGGTAGTAAGTTTTGTCTTATACCAGTTGCCACTTAATCACAAAAATACTTTCCTACGTTTAAACTTTAATTATAATAAATGGATTTTAAGCAAGTGTTTTCTAACCAAAAATTACTTTAATTTCCAGGGTGCTTAAACAGGGAAAACATATAATAGGCGAAACCATTTGAAATTCACTAAAAAGCGTTATCAACCTCACTTTATTCAACGAACTGACCAAAATGGGAGGAGCGGGGACAGCTCTTGTTTTTGCGGCAGATTACGTCTTCTTCTTTTTCTTCTTCTTGTCCGATACTTGGTCAGCACTAGTGCCTTCATCAGCAGCTATAGCTACGGTGGGAGGGGAAAGTAACAGTTGTTCTTGTCCACCCGACCAAACAACCGCCCAGAGAACAATCCAAATAGGAAAGACAATGAGCGCCACAATCCCATAGGTCCAACTGCCCAGCAGCTCCTGCTCCACCCAGGACTGGATCAGTGCGCGCTGGATGCGAACCAAAATGGGGCTGGAAGCGGAATTAAGCCCGAAAACGAGGCGATCCAGATGAGAGGCCATAGCGATGAGGGAGATTGGTGATACGGCGAGAAGGAGAAGAGCATTTAGTAGACGGAGAGAACGAGAAGAGATAGAGGGGGAAAGAAGAAGAATAGCGGGGACGAGTGGAATAGCTAGGCCCGTTGCTAGGGAGATGTTGAGGATGCCCAAACAGCCTAGAAGAAGGCATAGCACGAGACAGGCGAAGCACTTGAGGAAAAGGCCGTTATCACAGAAGAGTTTTTGATTCTTACTGCATAGGGGGGGATACGGGAAATTAATTTATTACACTGAACATTTTTATGAAAAAGAAGCCAAAATGAAGCTTCAGTAAAATTCTTAAAATAAGAAGAAATACATTAATGTTCTTAACATAATTCGATTAATAATTATTATGCTAGATAGAAAAATATAATTAAAACTCAAAACTACATTTTTTACGAAAAATATAGTAAAAAGAAATAGCATACATTCTACTTATATAGTTATAATAAAACTATTATTGATAATTAATAGCAAGATGAATTATAGCCCTACATTTATTATAATAATAATATTGAAAATGATTAAACAGCAAAAGCATGACTGTTGTCAGATACACTGATCGCCATAAATTTTTGAACACTACATAGAAAACATAAAATACAAGGATAAGTTTACTGATTTAAAATATAATTGGTCAACACATCAACACACCCCACATTTATCAATCTGATATTCAAATATCAAGTTTTTCATTTTTATATGACTATACAAGTGATGCATGGAGTATGACGTAAATATTGATATATATTTGATATTTTACAGTTTAAAAATACGTTTTATACTAGTGTTTTTAATAAGTGTTCTATGTAGTGTTGCAAGTTTTATGTCGAGCAGTAGAACTATTTAAAAATAATTAAATAATAGTACCAGAACGATCCAACAGATAAAAATATGTCAATAGATTGGTCTACTTGGCTGGTCTATTCCACCATAGAATAATATGACGTGGTTTACAAGCATGCAACGAACGAAACTAAATTAATATAGAGAGAATAGCCTTTAAAACGGCATTCTGACACATAAAAAAAAACAGAAAACGATCAAAAGAACAAAGGGAAACATCTCATCTCAGTAAAACAAACTAACTAGGAAATGAAGCATCTTTTTATGCTGGAAAAGATATGGAGAGAAGGGGGCGGGTCAGTTTATCGTTTGAACAAAAATAGTCATACATTTTCTTTAAAAATAATGCTATGACGACTTCATTCTACTCATCGCTCAGGTATTAGTGCATCAGACGCGGTAACTCACCGCTTGATCATGTAGGGTGTAACAAGAGCCCCAGTGAAGACTGCAGCCAATCCTGTGAGCATTGCCGAGCCCGCCTCTACACCAAAAGGACGACCAATCCGTAAGAAGAAGGGGCCACCCGCATACGTGCAGAAGCCAAACACTGCAGCCACGATGCCCACTGGTAGCACCTGCCACAGCTCAATACTCATCGATCCAGGCTGTGGGGACAAATGAGAGATAGATACATACCATAGATATTAAATATATAATTCTGCCTACCATTCTGCTTTTGTAGGCAGCCAGTAAACATATCAATACCTACAATGCAGGCCTGTGATTGGCCCATAAAAAATGATTTTTGCCCACATGAATACAGATAACTGTGGTTTGATGGTGTCAGAGGTAGGGGTAGTATATTTTTATTGCATATTTTTAAGAATATTAAGCCCCAACCAAATTGCCTTAAAATTACTGGAAAAATGCAAGCCATGATAAGGTATTAATATTGTATATATGGCATGCATGCGTATATGAGAATGTTACTAAGTGCATGTAAAATACTCGTACGTGGCCAAATTTGAGGAATTTCAAGATTTTTATCAAATTCAAGATTTTTTTTTAGGAATCTGAGGAACATCACAGGCCTGACAATGCCTAGCACAACTAAAAGAAATCATTGAAAAATCAATAAAATGGCGGTGTTTAGAATTTCCTAGAGCCGAGCTGATTATACAACGAATACAGATTCAATATCTATGGTCACTACTCGTCAGTCCTATCGGTTTTAATAACCTTTACGAAAAAATAGGTACCCTGAAGACTCTATACCCTGAAGTACGTTGGGCTCCCTTTCTTGTTAAATTAATTCAATTTGGCTAAATGATATGTCGCATATTTATAAGTAGAATACCTATCCGCATTATATGTTTTATTACTAAAAAACTAGGTCAAATATGTTGTTCGGGTATAAAAAATATGGAGATGTTCATTTCATTAATGTCCTATTAATTTTCAAGGATTTTTAATTTTTTGTAATATTCCAGAGTTGTAGCTAGGACATTTGATGTTCTAGAAACAAACGATAAACATTTGACAATATTTGATTGTTCTCTATAATATCGCTCGGCTTTATAAATAAGATAATAAAGACGGAAATAGATTCATTACACCAGTAAAGATATTTTAATCCATGTCATGGTAGTCACATATAAGATTCATCATTGAAGCATCAATACAATATATAAAATGCCTATATATAAAATGTTGTATTCTACATACTTATGTTCCAAAATTGAAATATCGAAGAAAGTATATTATAATACACAGCAAATAAAGTAAGACTTGGTAATCATAGTAAATTTCTTAATATTAGACCAAATTTAGATCTATTTTAAGTATATACAAAATTTATATCAAACCTTGTTATCTCCAGCACTACTCTCATCCTTTATCTTCATCCAGAGATCCAACAACTGAAAATAATATCGAAAAACTTAAGAAATATAAATTATTAATAATATGTACATATACGATTTCCATAGAGAATCTATCAAGGGCTAATTAGATCTAATAGGAAATTTTAATAGATCACTAAATAAGCTGGTTTACCACAGAATGGACCTTTGCAAATATTTAATAACGTTGTATTGGTAGCATTGACTAAGTTTAATGTAAATAACGAGTTTACATAATTAAGAAATAACATACATAGCACATTAAAAGTATGTAAAAAATAAACTATAAGAATCTGAGCGTGCGTAAAATATTGGGAAAGGATTGCTCAATCTATGTTGAAATTATAGTAAATATATTTAAAACCATAATACTCTAAGATGTTACGCTAATATGCTAAAAAGTCATCAAAAGTGTACTAAATGATGCAATGAAAGGAAAATTTGTTAATTATAAACAAATAAAGTATAAATTCACCAACTAAACAGAGAACGCGCATGTCAAAATGTAAAATCAAATTTAGTAAAGAGAAATATTGGCGTTTTCCATGTAAAACTGTATTGTTATACTTTCATATCTCACGACTATTACAGCACAAACACCAAATTTGGGTCAAAAGTAGAATTTTGATAGCGCTATAGAGTAACATTTTTTTTAAAATTCTAAATGATTTTTAAATAGAGACTACGATAAAAGTTCTCTATTTCAACAATGGCAAGTAAAAAATTACGTTCAATTTAACACAGTACTGTTACCTCACGCCATTCTTCCAACATGTATGTGTTTTAGTATTATTGTCTTCTTGTATGAGAGTAGTTAGAGTTATTATTTTTGAGTTTTGAATTAAAAATACAGAAAGATAGTTTCCTGGAAAAATATAAAACTGATGAAGTGTAAGAAGAAGGAAGGTTGAGTTAATCTCCGAGAATGATTTTGTGAAGTGAATTTATGAGTATGGAGTTAGTAAAGAATGGAATTAGAAGAAGTCTTCATTATTCCGGTAAGTTGGAACAATGAGCTAGTAAAATTCCTAGTTAAATAATGTGCAGCGAATAAAATAATGGTCGAGTTAGCTAATGATGTTTTGTAATTTAATGTCTAAATATATTGTTTTGATATGCCTCTGAATTTGGATCTTTATTGTGTTTTGATACCCAGGCATAATTACATCATTAAATATATTAATTGGGTGGGGCCAGAGAATAGGAATCCTAACGCTAGATTGGTTTAATGGTAACTGACATCATTTTTTTCATCGATATTTCGGTAACAATACTACATAGGTATTTTTTAAATCATGTAAAAAAGGTAAAATCATGTAAATCACATAAACAAAGGAATTAAAGCTACATTTTACTTCAGTTACAAGTGAGAATTTTTCACTGATAAAATTATTTCCGTTCTAGCTTTTCATTGGCCAGTTTACCGTGATATTGATTAATGATTAGATAACGTAATTATACATAACGCTAAAGTGTAGCATCTGGTTGTTGTTTCTAATATCTTTGACTATTATTTTGAATGAGTTAAAATATTACCAAATATTTTAAATGAACTAAATTCCATCTATAAAAAATAACTGCAATGATCCTCCTGGTGCATTCATTGTGGGTGTGTGTGTACATACGTGTAAGAGGACTCCAATGTATATCGCCACATAGGGGGGTGTGTAGACGCCAATGGAGACGTATCGATTGAGTTTGGGGAGCAGGTAGAAGAAGAAGGATTGATGAAATCTCTCCTGGAGACTATTCAAACTGCGAAAGATGCCCTCCAACATTCTACCCAGAGAAACACAAAGAATTCGATCGATTTACATGGTAGGGTTGTAAAGGAAATAACAATAATACGTGGGTAAATGCATACTACAATCGGAGAGAGCCGGATAACACTTTCGAACTCATCAGTAGTTAACTGCGAATGCAATTTTAAAGTTTAGTTATCGGTAGGTAAAACTTGGAATTTTGACAGTATATAAATATGACCTTCTAAGCTTAATTTTCAATAAATTGGTGGGATATTACTACATACTGTATTTTGCGAGGAAGGAGGACCACTGACGATCCCAACAAGTTGGAAAGAGCGCTGCCCAGGTCTCATCGCTTTGCTAGTAATGTACATAAGTAGTATAAAACTACCAATGTTAACTATATTAATTTTTAAAACTAAGATGTGTATTGAAAGATTACATGTAGCATTAGATTATCATATTAATTATTGTACATAAAAATCAGATTATACTTTACACGTAAATAGGGGTCTGATTTTATAAAAAGAGGCAAAATGAAAAATGTCAGAGAATCTTGATTTTCATTCACATCAAGGAGAGTTCTGACATAGACCTTATTATACTATTGTATATGCAGATGGGAAAAGATTTGAACGTAAAAATTCTATCCGATATAATTGAGATTCAAACTCAAACCGCATGGTGTACCTAGTGCCTGTGGCCAGGTCCACAGTATCCCCACTACGAGTGTTGGGGGCTGCGAGTGTAATAGCAGGGATCTGGAAGGCCAACATGAGTCCATGGAGACCCGAGGGAGATCCAGTGGCCAGGTTCCGCATGAGAGAAGTCATTGTGTAGAGCGAGTGTTTCATGTCTTTGGGGGTCATTTCGTAGTACATAGGCTCCCTCTGACGGGGAAAGAATGTGAAGGAAAGGAAAGTCAAAATAGTCACAAAAATGACATAATAATTCAAATTGGATGATATACATGACATTTGTAGTTTAGTTAAAAGATTACTGCAATGCATAGGATGTCAATGTGATATAATATAAATGTATAAATACAGATATTATTTATATATATTTCAATTGTGTATGAAAACGCTTACATAATAGAATTAACTCATCTGCTAAAAACATAGCTTTTACTAAATTACAAAAAAAATTTAATGCAATAAATAGGAAACCGAACAGTGTTTTGGAACTTTCAAATTCATAAAAATATGGATGACAATTTTTAAAATCTACAAAGATCTACTCTAACTTTAATTAATACAACAGAAGTAAAATCAATTCCAAAAGTAATACTGAATATTATTATCTTTCTTAAAACATAATATAACGCAGAAATTCTGGAATCGAACCAATCGAGGCCTCTGAGTGTGCTAATGAAGGAAGGGAAAAATAAAGTCAGGTGCTGACCTCTTTTCGAACCTACCATCTCTTTAGCATTATGACGATAAATAAGCTGAACTACATATATATATACACTGGGTTATTATGTATAAACGTTACTCACCTTTCCCTGGAAGCGCAAACTCAGTCCGTGCTTGTTGGCGAGAACGATAACCATATTCAAGAGGTCAAGATTGGGTAGAATCCCGTTCAATCCCTCGATCTTAGCTTCGAGGTAGTTGATCTTGGGACCCGCAATTTCGAAAGAGAGGCCCGCTTGAATGGAGCCACTTCGATGCTCTAAGTCGGCGAACTTTATGACTGAAACCAAAACAATATATCTATCTTTAGAGTAATAGTTGTATGTAATATACACGATTCAGGGAGAAAGAGAATTTCAATATTCATGAAATGCTGACAAGTTGCAAAATCTTGAACTCACAAGTTGTCTTTCAAATTATTGAAAAATAAGAGCGATCATTTCATGAACACGAAAAAATAAGCACGAGCGATTGACTAATGCATTGATCAGAAGATCACCAACTTTTTCAAGAAGTAAAAACAAACTTTCATTTATTGAATAAACACATTTTAGGATTATAATGTGAAAAGGTTAAATTATTTTCTGTGACAAAATAATATGTTTAAGTGTGGAATACGAAAACCAATTTGACTCGACAAGCTTTTCGAAATCGCTAATGAAAGTTCAAGAGTTTTAAGATTAATTTTAAAATCTAAAAGAATCTTCTCGAATTAATGAGCAAAACACGTATAAATCTCAGATAAGTTATATACTTATTAATATATTCTATTTATATTCATGCTCTATTAAAATAAAGTTATTCAATTATTTAAATTTAACGGAATTCTTCCAATTAGGACGGTTTTGTATTTACCCATATTATATACTACAATCAATAAACAAAACGGATATACCCTCTTGTGAAATATTTCCAAGAAGAATATTTATGTTAATATAATCAATATAATCGATCAGTATATTTATTATTGTTATAAACCAGTAGAAGCTTACACTGTGACTTCTGCGTGCCATGGTAAGCGTCCAGAAAAGCTTGCATTCCAACAAATTCCATTTCTGTGAAAACAATAACAACATCCTTGGCAATATGCGGAACACCTAAAACAGTGGAAAAACAAAATTGCTTTAAATAACAATCACATGTATAGAAATGTATTTCATTATTTCGACTAATATTCAATAAAAGAAGACTTTAAAACCAAACATAAAAATTGTTTAACTTCCAAAATAATAAAAATATAGTAATAATAATTTATTTCTAAAATAATAAAACCTTTCTATAATATAACGCCCTCACGCGCAGTGCTCTCGCGTTAATTTCTGTGTTAATTATTATATTATCCCTATCCATACCACGCTATTTTGCGTTTCTACACTCGGAGGGGGGCTCATTAGGCACCCCCTACATAATTTTTAAATTTACTAGTGGAGTAGTTTTGAAAATTAATTAAATATCAATGTTGCACTATTTTCTGCAAGAATTTTTTTGTATTATACTTTAAAATTTATTATAATATTAAACCAATCAGTACCCGATTCAAAATTTAATCAATATTGAGAAAAAATCACTTTTGTGTAAAAAAAGTATGTAAAAAATATATTTTACAAAAGGTATATTTTTATGATGTTATAGTCACGAAACCATACCTTCAGATACACCAGAGAAAATAGCGATAAAAGTTGTAGATATATTTTAGGCAAAGTCTCTGAATCTTATATTGTTCCATTTGTTCATTTTAAAATCACAGAAAAAATGCGGGAGTGGGTGCCTTATAGGCCCTCAATCCGACATGGATAGGTTTAAGACAATCTCATAAGTTTACTGTTGATCTGATTATAATTCTTACAATTATTGAATGATGAAACTACATAAAACATTTTTTTTATTATCGTCTGTATTCAACCTATTAGAAAACGCAAAATTATATTATTGATTTAAATACGATTTATTTAAACGTTGAGATATTCTGAACTACATATCTTTATACATATAGTACTATGCAGATTTTTCAAACAAATTATAGAAATATTGACAGTAAAAATTAAAATTTTGGAATAAATATTTTCATATAATATATTATGATTATATTTGTATGATAATATATGTATATATTTCGGAAAATGTGATATAACGATTAATCGACCAAGCTCTTAACTCACGCCTGAGGAAGGATGTGAGCATAAGAGTCATGGCTACACCTCCAATTGTCGCCTTCTCCTGGTTGTCTTTGGTCCGCAGAGGGACACTGAAGAGAAGGGCCTCTGTCCTCGCTGTACCCGGCGATCGTAGGATCCCATATGTGTTCATACCAGACACTTTCTATAGGGTCAACAGAAAGTGTGGGTGGGGTTTGATTGGGCACAGGAAATCAAGGTATGCTTACAAGTAGAAATTAAAATAATTGATCAGACGTGATGATTACCCTGCAAGCAACTATTAAAAATACAGTATTTATAGTAATATAAAGAGCCTGCAGGGCAAGACGAACATAACGATTAGAAGCAGTATCAATAATATTCCACTTAAAAATTGGCAAAAAACAGAAAACCATAATCTTTTGTACAATCTATCAATGAAGAAGAAAGAGATTAAGGAGTAAACAAAAACACAGTTACCTGATCGCCAAGTAGATCAGGAAAGTCAAGAGTAAAATTCTGTTGGCCTACATCAATGTCATAACTTTTTAATTCAGAAAGAATTAACTGTTGGAGTCCACGACTGAAAATGATAAAATGCCCAATATAAATATCATCTGATATGTATTGAATAGTGTTATGCAAAATTATGAGCTATTTTGTTATTATTTGAGAAATTATTGTGTATCTGATTTCAACAAAACAGTAGTCAATAGGTGAATATAAACCACATGTTAAAGATTTTTAAAAATACTGTAAAATTAAGAAAAAAATCGAAAAAACGATTTATTGAATAAATTATATAACCAAGACTTGTTAAAATAAACACAAGGATAAAATTTTTAGGCAAAAGTGTCTCCAATTATAAAGTTTGAATTACAAAATGACAAAAGTTATGATACAAAATAACAAATTTTGTTTAAATATTTAATTATGAATTAATTTTATAGTAAAAATAAATATGAGTAGGTATTTTTACTAAAGCATCTATTTCAAATTACAACAGATAAATAAATTTTAAATAAAAAAAACGTACTCATCACCATTTTGGTGAAATTTTTCCAGTTTCTTATAAATAGTATTAATTGATCCATCCATATTGAAAAATTCATCTGCCAGACCTAAAAAATAAACAAAATATAATATAATGTATAAAAATGCATTTTGAAATTTTATTATAAGAACAAATACTGTTAAAAGAAATGTTTTCATTAATTCATTTAATAACACTATATACATTCAGAATGTTATCTATATATTATCTCTATTAAGTTAATAATAAGTCTTATAAGGGCATCTAAATTATTTCCTTAGAAAAAAAAATCCAAAATGTGAGTACCTATTGATATAAAATTTAGTGTCACTACCAAATGCCCTGCAACTATTAATTAGTAAACATATCAATCAAAAGCCTATTTATATATACACCCCTGGCCTAAAGTTTTGCTACTCCCTGCTATATTTGCAAAAATATATTTTTTAAAGTATTTTTACACAATTTATTTTTTTATTTCTTTGACAAAAGGAATGTTTATATCAAACATGCAGTGGTGGCCATGAAGAGAGCTTTTTTCTTGTTCTCAGAGAGAAAAAAGTGGAATGAGCAACACAAATGGTGGGAACACAATACTTGGTGGGTCCACCACAAGCAGCTATCACACTGTAACATCGCCTAGGCAAGACTGAACCAGTTCAGTGAGGAATTCATTCCGAATCGCCTGCCATACTGTGAGACCAGCTTTGAAGAGCCTATCAAAACCATGCACCACCTCTTCATCCACCTTGCACTGGAGGTAGCACCAAACTTTTTTATGGATTCAAATCCGGCGATTTAGAGAGCCAGGGAAGCACATTGATTTGATTAACACCAAGAAATGTGGTCACTGTGTGCTTCTTGTGACACAGAGAATTGTTGTGCTGCAGGGTCAAGTCTGGGGCAACACATGTTCCCTCAAAATTGCAAGACACATGTTCCCTCACTGAACTGGTTCAGTCAGTGCCTAGGCGATGTTGCAGTGTGATAGCTACTCATGGTGGAACCCACCAAGTATTGAGTTCCCACCATTTGTGTTGCTCATAGTAAAATAAAAATTAAGTTCAAAACCAGAAACCGAATTTTTTTTCAAAAATCTTCTAACACCTTGAAAAATCTAAATTACAACCTCTCACATCCAATATTCATCATTTTAACATCATTTTTCACTTTTTATTTACTTTTCAGGGTATTTCAGCATATGTCCCAGGGTTCCCCAGGGTAGTTAACATCACAAAATTACTAATTATAAGCTAAAACAACCTGCCTCAAGCTGTTTCATTATTTGTTATGCTTCTTTAATAAATATTCACATTATTTAAGTGAACAAATACAATATTTTCACCTTTTCCTAAACTGGTTTTGTATAGGAAATTGGGTATTGTCATTCAATATTTATTGTTTTCAATAAGTAACAGTGAGGAATCGATTTCAATATTGCATTCATAATTGTGGATATGATTAACACAGCAATAACAATGAATTAGAAAAAAACGCTGCTACCAATTCTTTAATTTCTTTACCATCTAATTCATCTTTAAATTTATCTAGTAGGTATACTGCTAGATAGAAAATCTTTTATATTTTCCATTTCAATATCTAAATTTGAATTGGGTTCGATTATTAATTCAAAGAAGAATGAATCTGTATCATGTAATTTAACACTCTTTTGGAGGATTGATTGTATAATCATTTAAGTTTTAAATTATGTCATCATATGCAAATTTATACATAACTAATATAACAAATCCTATATATGGAAATTTATCAAATTTAATTGTAGATTTTCTATTGTGACATGCAACTAAATTTTCATCGAATATTTTACATCCTTTTAACATAGGATTGGCTGCTACTTTTTGAAATCTATCTGAGCTATTTACTATCTCAGTGTACTGTATATTTCTTTTACCCCCAAAGAATAACCTATAAACTTTCAACTATTTAGTTTTTTTATATATTAAAGCTTTCTATGTATCTTGATTATTTCCATTCTATTTTCAAGATAGCAATCTAACATTCTTCCTTGTATGATGTAATTTAATTTATCATTTTGTGTTAGAATAATGTTTTCTACTGGTTTATAGTTTATAGATTTTATTGAGTTTTGATATTCAGAAAATTCTGCTTCATTAGGGATTTTCCTTTGAGGACAAAATGAATAATATTGAGTTTTCTATTTAATTGAATCAGGATATTTAAGATCAACTTCATAAATATATCCTATTTCATTATCTTTTGCTTTGTTATATATTTTATTAGCACACCAATACATTTTTCCTGTTGGTAAAGCTTCAAGCATTATAGTTAAATATAAAGAATTAGCAACAAAATAGTAAATGTAGTTTTCTTTTAAATATTCTCTAAATCATTTTTCTCTTTAAGTGTTTTAAGCATTTCTTCCTTTTCATAATCATTTATGTTTCTATAGTTGTCAAACTTTTTTTCTGTTTTCTTATTAACTATGTTTTGAGCTTGAAGTTTACAATTGGAATGTGCAACATTTCAAAATGTTCCATTTAAATGATCATTACCTAATACTCTATATTCTCCTAATTCTTTTTTACAATAGAATCAATTAGTTGTTTGTTATTGTTTTTCCTCTGATAGAATGAAGTGTATAGGAATACTAGTTTTAAGAAGATTTTTAAATATTATTTCTAAATTGCTTACTCTTTTGACAAAGTGAATATTTGCTTCTTCTTCAGAATCAGTAGTAGTACTATAGGAAAAATATTTTGATTTAAATAATTTTGGATAATTAGATTTAATGTATATTCTATAACAGAATGGTTTTTGTTTATATATATAATTCTTCATTATAACATTCAAAATCACAGTATATTGAGAAAGGAACTTTGTTTTTATAATTGTACTTATTGAACATAAAGTAATCTTCTTTGGGGAATGTTAGAACTGATACAGGATGTTCCATACATTGCTTACTATGGTTTTCTAATGATAGTTTAGATGTAAAATTACATATACATCTTAAACAAGTAAAGTTTTTTATGATTATTCATTCTAAGTATTGATGAATAATTCTTACATAATACATAGTTAATTGCATATAAGAAAGCATTACATCCTGTCCCATTATTATATTTAATAATTATTGGGGTTATATTGTTATTATCATCAATTTCAAATAATTTACCT
>JAYRBW010128023.1:0-38507 GCA_036023295.1 Invenusta paracnida | reverse complement strand
ACTATGATGATGCCCGGATACATTTACTAATGCTTCTGCCGATATGTAAACGTTAACTGAGATATCCTGCCTGTTATTACAGAATATACCTATTTCTATGGATAAACTTGTTATTTTTACTAAAAATATACTGTAACGACTGATGGTCGTTATATATAATAAAAACAGGGAATACTCAAATAATAGCTTAAACTTATATTGTAGTAGTCCCTGAGTAAAAGTTAATGTTTTATAAGAATATTTACATGATTGATCGTTTTTTATATTAATATTAATAATAATAAAAGAACTTTTAATGTTAAACATATTATATGGAATATACGGGCAATATGTGATAAATAAATAACAAAAACAAAACATCTTTTATTTACGGTAACTAAAGTATGTGAATAACTGAAGTGCATAAATCAAAAACAGATGATTGAATAGATTAACATTGACTGTATTTTAGCTAGGAGCGTTCTAGTTTAATTAACAAAAGATTTTAGGGAGATGATGTCAATAAATTCCTCGAAAGCATCTAATTTGCTTTTTCACAGTGTCGTGCCGTCTATTTACAAATACCTAAATACGCACTAAAGGCTAAATTTAGAGCTTAGTGGCTTGCCTTTCATCGTGTATCATGTGCCTTCCAGTATCTTGTGAGAACAAATATTGAAATGATATAAAATTCAAGAAAGATGTCTCATGGACATTATAAATATTAAATAAAATTTTGGTAAAAAAAATAAGTTGTTAATGAACAGGTTTTTAAATTTACTTGTCATACTTACATATAACGATATAAGCATAGACTATTATAGTCTATGCATTTATGTATGTATGTATTTCATATAGATATAAGTATATACGAGTATATCTACAATAGATGTACAGAGAGATAATGGGTATAGTTTCAAAACAGATACAATGAAACCGTGGACTTTTTATCAACAATGGCTGTTACATCTCGTCATAATCCCTAATACATTGTACTCAAAAAGAGTATCTACTTGAAATTATTTTGAAATAATTATAAAGAAAATATACAAAATTAAATGTGTTTGGGAATGAATTTACTGATTTAAATAAAATTCAAGTGAAATATCCAGAAAAAATATTTAAGAATAAATAACACGAAAAAGGCAAATTTTGTAAATTTTATATATATACTAACAAAAGGGGATATACATCATACCTTTTTCAATGAAGAGCGTTACTATATACATATGTATGTACTCAGATTTTAAATAAACTATCTAGAATTTTAACAATTTTCTAAAAAAACAAAAAAAACAGAGTAAAATAAGTTTTTGATGTCAGTGAAATGTGCTATTACATACAAATATGAGAATAAATTTTGATTAAATATTAACTTTCAAATAGCCTATGTTGTTGCCCATATTATTACAATTTATCACTGTAATTTATATGACAATATTTACGCAATTTAAATTAACTGTTAATTAATAATTTTAATTTAATTTTTGATTATATACATTATATGATATTATAATTATGTGTATTAATTAATTAATATTTAAAAATATGACATTTATAAAAAATATAAATGATTAAAAAATAATAATATTTTTTAAATATTTGAGCTTTCACACAGGGTTTATTTTCTAATATTGAGCTTTCACACAGGGCTTATCTTGTAATATTGAGCCTTCACACAGGGTTTATCTTCTAATATTGAGCTTTCACACAGGGCTTATCTTCTAATATTGAGCTTTCACACAGGGTTTATCTTCTAATATTTGAACTTTGAGGCTTAGAGCCGAGGGTGTTCGCACAGGGTTTATCTTCTAATATTGAGCTTTCACACAGGGCTTGTCTTCTAATATTTGAGCTTTGAGGCTTGGAGCCGAGGGTGTTCACACAGGGTTTATCTTGTAATTTTGTGCTTTCACACAGGGTTTATCTTCTAATATTGAGCTTTCACACAGGGCTTATCTTGTAATATTGAGCTTTAACACAGGGCTTATCTTGTAATATTGAGCTTTAACACAGGGCTTATCTTGTAATATTGAGCTTTCACACAGGGCTTATATTGTAATATTGAGCTTTCACACAGGGTTTATCTTCTAATATTTGAGCTTTGAGGCTTAGAGCCGAGGGTGTTCATAGGGGGTTTATCTTCTAATATTTGAGCTTTGAGGCTTAGAGCCGAGGGTGTTCACACAGGGTTTATCTTCTAATATTGAGCTTTCACGCTGGGCTTATCTTCTAATATTTGAGCTTTGAGGTTTAGAGCCGAGGGTGTTCACACAGGGCTTATCTTCTAATATTTGAGCTTTGAGGCTTAGAGCTGAGGGTGTTCACACAGGGCTTATCTTCTAATATTTGAGCTTTGAGGCTTAGAGCCGAGGGTGTTCACACAGGGCTTATCTTCTAATATTTGAGCTTTGAGGCTTAGAGCCGAGGGTGTGCACGCAGAGCTTATCTTCTAATTTTGTGTGAGTGCCGTAGATTTTAGCTTTTCCTTCTACATTTCTCATTGGTACTAATTTATGATCAATTTTTGCATATTTTATCATACTATATATACTATATATACTACTATATACTTTATTTATTTACTTCGTTTATAATATTTTATATTTTATTTGAAAAAGAGTTGAATTATATTTAATTCAAAATAATTTGAATACTAATTAATTGTAATCAGGACTTACCAAAAGGCACTGAGTAAAAATTGATTGGCGGCCGACTTTTGTAATAGAATATCGTAGCATCGTAAGTAATCAAGGCAAACATAATTTTTAAATATTTTCTATTGACGTAATTAATGCAATTATTGAACATTTTATATTAGTTCTACCGTTTTTGTTAATTAATTTTATTGATATTCAATACTATTTTTGGAAAGGAAATTAAAATTAAAACCTTGTGAAAAATGCTGTACAATTTAAATAGAAATGACTAAAATACCCTTATTAGTTATTTATACATAAATTTATAATTTTATATTTACTATGCACTATTTGTAGAATAATGAAATATTGTTTTATTAATTGGTACATATATATGTATGTATACATAATACCATAATATAAAATATCTATTGCCTATAATTATTGTAATAAATATATTTGATGATGTACATTAATAATATTAATTAAATGATAATGTCAAGTTTAGCATTTATACACATATTTCCATATTTATATTTATAATAAAAACAGATCTTAAGTTAAAAATTTAATACTGAAATCTGTGTATAATTAAATACGAATGCAATAACAATAACAATATTTGACATAAATAAGTAAATCATGATATGCATATATTGAATATTACTTCTCGAAACAATAGTGTCGTCCACTAGTATTCTCTCTATTGCTTCAGTTCATTTAGTATATTTATTTACCAAAGGTATATGAACTTTCTACATAATATATGTATTAGTACCCTTTCACTGAATGCATAATATTGAATTTTAGTTCTATCATGTAATATGTGCTTATGCTACTCACAGCGAAACTTGTAAAAAATATACTAAATTACTTTAGAGCGTATCTTTTATGAGGATATAAGGACAAGGTTCATAATTGTTCAATTTCTATTTTAAATTATAATTAAATTACAACATCATCAGCTTAAATAGACTTTTTATACTGTTTCTATTTTATGCATAATTTATAACAAATATTTTGCCATTTCTATGTAACATTTAAAAAACACAAAAAATGTAAATTCGAGGTTATTTGTAACCGATTTTATATACAAGTAATTTTGAAATTTAATAAGTGAATATACATATGTACATATAGACAGTGAAATGTGTAGTGGTAATCCAATTATTAAATTATTATTTTTTAAGTAAATCATTATTACATTCATGTGTGTGTGAACGTGTGTGTACAGTATGAAGTATACCACATCTTTTAACCATTTTTTCTTTTTCCTTCAACTTATCTTTTTTTCTCTCCTTACTCATTGTTTACGAAGTTTTTTTCTAATTTTCCAACTACAGCCGGATAAGCTTTTATGCTCTGTCATGTTGACTGAAACCGCTTTCATGTGTGAAAGCACCGAGAAAAGGCATGCGCGTCTTTTTGTCTACTAAAAAGAATAATAATTCCATTCTCGAGATTATAAGCTTCCTTACTCGAGGATTATCTCCAGTAAATGCGTTTAGTTACTATTCTGAGAACGACGCGGATTCTTAGTTACATCCACCTCTCTTCCCTACCGTAAACTCATAATTCCCCGAAGAAAGGCAATAACTACATATATTGCAGAAGTGCAGTTCCACATTAAGTAAAGAAGCAGGATAAGAAAAACTATGAGATGGTTTAGAGTAGAAAAATAGAGAGATATGTTATACAGTAGTGTGATTATTCAATGTTTTTGTTGTTATTATCCAGTGTATTTATAAATTTAGTTTCTATTTTAGATCATTATATTGTGCATTGGTATTCTGCACAGCTGAATATACGGTATTCCGCAATTTATGTCATAAAAAATATTGAATATTTTGATAATTCGTTAATGAAACTATATACATAATATGTAAATAGGAGCAGTTCACTGAAGAAGGATACCCCTAAATTATACATTTAGCGTGAATAATTTCTTATATTAAAAATGTACATATATAGGTATGTGTATACACATACACATATAGAACTTATATATTATTTATTAAAAATACAAGGTATTGATCTTCAGAAAATAATAACTATAATTGGAAATATAGCAAAACACCGATATATTTCGTGAGGCAATACCGCCCTCACTTCATCAGGTGAGCGACATAATGTTGAAATATGACCGGCTATATACAAATGATTATTACATAAATATGATTAAAAGACATATATGCTTAACGATTATATTTCTCTTAATCGTTGTTATGTAATAGCTGTTTTGATTGACTGCTGTATTTTTTCATTATTTTCATTATTGTTTTTATTTATCGAAAATCAAGCCTTCTCTTATCTTAATGAATATACCGGCTTTCAAGCCTTCGCTATATTCAATATTTATCGCCCTAGTATACTTACTTTATTTATGCAAAGTCCACATACATTACTATTGTGAGATATGTATTATTATATAAAAATGTAAAATGTATAGGATGCAAGAATATGCTAAACTTTACATTGTGTTGAAACAATCATTTCCTTATTATTACTAATGTTAACGTTTCGTTAAAAATCTAACAGAAGAAATCTAAAAATATATATATATTTGTAAAATGTTACCTTTATACAGCTGTAATGTGGAATAAAGAATTATATAGGGAAATAGTGATTTTTAAAATCACTTATAAATTGAAATATAATATTAAAAAAATCAGGAATATCATTCATGATTAAAACAATAAATTACGAATAAGAATTAAATATTTTATATAATACCTTTAAAATATTCAGTATATCGAATAACATAATTAAACATAACATTTTTTCCTAATGGTTTTATTAAACAAATAAAACATGTATATACATATATTGTTTTACTTTTTTAATTTCATTAAAATTTTGTTAAGAATGAAATGATTGTATTATTAAATAAGCATTAATTTAAGCTTCATTTTATTATAAATTTTAAAATTAATATTACCAACTAATATATTAGTTTTTTTATAGCTTTGAGTATTTCAAATTATTGGATGCAGTAGTTTATAAACCTTTACCAGCAACATTATTAAAGTGATATTTTCAGTCTTCTATTTTATTAATAAACTAACTACTTGTATTATACAACCTTACATATAATTAGATACGAAACAAAATGTCAAGTATAGCAATTGTACATGTGTTATTTAATTACCATTTATCTGCAAATTGTACAACTCTTATACCGTGTACCTATAAATAGCCTTATTTTTTATCTATTATATTCAGATATATAATACTGAAAAATAGCAACAATATCCACAATATTCTATATGTATACATATACATACATAGCAAATGCACCTATGCCAATATATACAGAAAGATGAAGCTATGCTTCTATACGTTACTATAGCAACATAGCCTTTGTGTACGCTGTTATACATGACATGACAAGAATGCATTGTACATATAAGTTGTACATCAACAGATGTGTATTATTTTCTCTGAGATATGCCCACAGTACTTGAAACCGAAATAGGAGTATTGGAATGAATTCTACACAGAATTACAATTATTTCGATATTGAAAGGCTTTACCTTTCTGTAGCTATACCTCTCTTATATATGCCATTATTAGATTCCAATTTTTGTCTACTTTTCTGTATTCAAATTCTTTTCAGAGGTGTTCCCAGGAGTATATGTATATCTTAAACATTTTCTTGTAAATGCATTCTCCATTATATATCATATTAGCGTTGACTAAAATTTTGTTATATGGTAGTATTGTGTAATAGCGGGAAAATGTAATTTATTCGGTAAATTAGACATCAGCTATACCCACGTTGCAAAAAATATTTCAATTTTGCTCATCAGTTACCTGTACTCATTAATATCTGTATACATTATATGAAAGTTTAAGGCTTTGGTCCCAGAACGACTTTATGTAAATATTTATGAATAAAAATAATATTAAATAATATTTTTTTATTTTATATGTCAAAATTTATATAATAATTTTAATGCATAAATAATATCTATTCATGAAAATTTGCAGCATAATTCATAAATGAATTTTAAACCTTGATTAAAAAAATCTAATTTCGTGTGTTTTGATTTAAATATTGACGCTCATATTATTTCAAAATATGTATAATGATAAAAAATATAAATCTTTTATGATTTATTGCTATTTGTGAAAAGTTATATATTAAAAAGAATTTTATTAATAACATGGATTAAATAAAACTGAATTTAACACTATAATATATAAAGGGTAACGCAGTATAGCTCACATAGAATACTGATCTGATTTACATCGGCATTTTCTTAGTGACTAACAGTAGATATACATATTTTAGTTTCCATTCTAAGTGCATTTATTTAAAAAGTTATACAAATAAGTTTATATCTATTTACGCGACTGTTTCAACGACATAACTAAGATAAGCCAACAAATTTCATGTGCACAATATGTTAAATCATCTCAATTGTGCATTCATCAACTGTCCTTTTCTATCATTGAATTATTATCTGCTGATTCCATTGCGTCAACAATGCGAATTCAGTTTACGGCATTATTACTGTGATAGCAAAAATTTAAAAACTTCATAATTCAAAACTGGAACCGAATTTGAAATTGCGCGTCTTCATGACATACCCCAGTGTAATAGGATTTGAATGATACCAAGATCAATTAAATTTAAAATGTAATCATTAAAAAAACGACCGAAAACAGCTCAACCACACTGCGCTAATTTGTAAAAAGGTGCTACTCAATGGTTTTAACTTTACGGTTATAATTTATATTATGTTATTTATTTAATGATTCAGGAATGTTTGGACTTTTTAATAGATATTTTATAACTTGCATTTTTGTATTTCATATAATAATATAAAATAACTCATGGAATATAATTAATTATTAGTAGATCCGAATTAGACTATTTAAAAACTTGCAATGTATAATTATTTAATATACATATCACTGGCAGGGCCGTAGGAATGTCTATAATTTTGGAGGAGCTCATTCCCAAAAGGCGCCAAATATAGGTTCCCAGAATGTGCTTTATTAGTATTAGGCGTTTATTTATTGAGAAGTGGAAATCGATGTAGGCACCAGGTAAAAAAATTGGGGGGGCTCGAGCCTCCCCCTAGCCCGGAGAAATAACAATTAAATAACATTTTTGAATATATGTAAATTATATACATACGTATTTGAAAAATCACTTTTTAATAAAATAGGTAATTAACAGTACAGGATAATTAAATTTACATTGTGGCCTAAAATATTTTAGTTATTACTCAATAGTTAAAATTACTAATAGCTTTATATCCACATAATGATGATTCAGACAATTACTATATTTTACAGGATTTCTTATATTTTATGAATAATCATATATTAGGTAAATGTGTGATAAAATGTGTTGATTTTTTATTAAATAAATAGAAGTGGCAATTACTTGTATTTTACACACCATTTAATTACTTAAATATACTCGTATAGAGTATTCCTCATCTATCATTATATAGCTTTAAAAAAATGCGAATAGTATCATTAGAAGTAGATAAATGCGTACTTTTTTATCTATACGTACCTATATTCAGTTACTTATTAGAATACCTAAAGATTTATTAAACGATTATACGGGATAAATGCCATCTCACTTTTTAACGGACTTTATTGTATTTTGCATTCATCAAATACTGTACTTAAATTAATTTAAAGGCAGTCCAAAGTTATGCCTGTATGCGAATATTAGATGGACAATTATATTAATATACCCATATATTTCTTTCATCACCTTCGATAAGGTTTTATTATTTGTTTAGTTTTATTCCTTCGACTAATTTCTATATATAGTTGGCAAGGCCTTGATAGAATTTAACACTTCACCCTTTATACAAGAACTTGCAGCCTTATAACACTGAATGCTATTTAGTGAGACATTTTTTAAAGTTCCTAAATTACAATTTCGCTTTTAATGAGATATATTAATTGAGCTCCTCAGCAATTATCTAGTGAGCTAAATATTGACATACACCTTGACTTGTGATATTTAGCTTAGTACTTTACTTTTTTATGTAAAGGGCCCTATTTTTATTGTAAATAGCATTGATATATATAGGTATGTGCTTAATCTGCCGTACACATATAATATAAAGTCACACATGTCTATCAAAATAATCGTGAAATTGTATACCAAACAATTTATATCACTTCTTTTATGATGTCTTGAATGAATAATTTGAATAATTAGATGCAGATGTTTGTTCTTTCCATATCTTATGAATGTTCTTACGATATGAAATAAATGGGTATTTAAAAAAGTATGTATTATACTAATAAATATTTAACAAAATTCATAGTAGGTTTGAAATATACCATTCTGAGAAGGTTATGATAAACAAAATTAACTTATGAATGGGAATTGATGAGTAAGTTATGAGCTTCATTTACATGTGACATATTATTTTGCAATGAAGCTCATAACTTACTCATAAATTCCCATTCATAATTTAATTTTGGAATATCCCAACTCTACATATAATTTTCAAACTTTATAGTGCAGTTGAGTTTTGAAACTTCACATGTAAGTAAATCAAGATGTTTTGTAATATATTCCATTGAAAAAAAAATTTTTTAGAGAATACGTTGAAAATATTTTAAATGAGATATATGTTTTAAACATTTACTCTCAGAACATATATTTTTAATATACTTTATGACTTATAATACAAAACTGTTAGGCACCAGAAAATAATGTTTTGATTTAAAAAAGATGCACGTTTTATATATAAAAAAGTATGTTTTACTCACAATAAATAGCGCTAAAAGATGTACAAGTATATTTTAGGAAAGGTCAAGAAAGCTTATATTGTTTCATTTGCTCATTTATTTGTCACTGTGGGGCTTTAAAGCACCCCCTTTCGGCATACGTAAATGTTACGTTTTAAATACATGCTACATATATTTAATTATAAATAATTAAAAGAGTTTTACACTTTATAATCCATATTTTATATAAATCAAAGAGCACAATTGATGATAATGATTTAAATAATGTATATATACATTCGTGTTGCAGAACAGATACCAGAAATTTTACTAGTAAGGACATTTTTATGATTATGTATAATTTTTAATTTTCTGTACCTAATGAAATTATACGAAATTTTCATTTTGTTTGTCTTTAGTAATTTTTATATTGTCAGTACTAAAGACAAGACAAAATAAATAAATATAATTTAATAAACTTAACAACAACATATTTAATATAACTTTAAGCTAATTATATATATAAATAAATATTGTTATACAATTATAATATTTGGTGTGATTATTTATTATAAAAGAATACATTATAATCACATTATGATATATTTTATATTAATTATATTTTAAAATACTATTTTTAGAACTTGTTTTTTAGTTTATTATTATATATTATTCTATACATATAAATTATATAGCTCATTATCTAAATAATAAGAAAAGCCAGACAATTGATTAAAAATTGTAACATTTAAACATCATTTTTTCTAGTTCATTACCTATAAGTATATAAAAAATAATATTCATTATTATATTGAACAGTTTCCTAAATTATTTTTCCTCACCGTGTAAAATTAAAATATACAGTTATATTTTTAGACAGCATTCGTTTACTATTCATACTAAATGCTATCAATATATAGAAACTCATTTTTATATGCTATAGTATATACTATTACCTCTTCTATGTTATAGGTAAGAATAGGTAAATGTAATGAATATAGTAGGTACATGCCATCTGTCTGTAGAATTACCAGTATAAAAAGAATCACTAAAGGGATTCACTAAGGGACACTAAACGTTAAAAAATTCTTTGATGTCATGTATTCTTCGCTTAGGTTTATAGTTGATTGGTTGGTGATTCATTCGTACAGTACTGCTATCTAATGTTTGACAGTTCATTCATCTAAACTGGTTCTGCCTGTCTATCTGTACATTTCCCAGATTTCTAAGCCTATTATCCATATTTTTTTATTTTAAGCGAGAAATTTCCCACTTCGAATAAATCGATTATTCGGCCTTTGATTTTATTTTCGATCGTACAGGGAAACTTCGAATGACATCCATTCTTTTTCTATAATCAGAAACTTTCTCATCTACCTTTCAAAAAAGTTTTATTATACTATAAGATAAGAAAACAGAAATAATACTGTATAAATACAATAATGATAAAATCCCATTTAAATATACTACATACAATATATTTCATAAGACGTTTCGGTTAGTTAATAGCAATTATTATCAAAAATAAATTAAAAAATGATACAATTAATACATCCAAACATTCCATAATTAAACAATGAGTACAACTAATAAATTAAAACAGATGTAAAGGCAAGAAAAATGTATAATAAGAAAAATAATAATAATATATATATAAGAACGAAAAAAATTTACATGATACAGAGCGAGAGACAGAAATATTACATTATGAAAACTATCAAATTTATAATCCAAATGCAGACTTAAAAGTTAAACATATAACTATTTATATAATATGTCTGTTTCTTGCTCCACGTTATTACTTTATGTTTGGTTTTTCAGTGCATTTAACATTTTCATGCTCTTTTCTATTATAACCTACCCTAATCGTACTCAGTGCTTAATGTATGTGCATAATATTTAAATCCACTTTCCCTGTGCTATTTTTCAGATATTTATTATTAATTCGGATCCTGTTTAGTAAAAACTAGGAAATACTTCTCTCAACTAAAATAATTATTTTCAACTATGGGTTTTTTATTTTTATTAAATTATATTCATATCTTATTATTACTACGTTAATTTTGTGGATGCGGTAAAGTTATGTGTATAGTATAAGTATTGGTGAGTTTTTAGGAAATATATTTAATACATTTTAAATTAGACCTTACGTTTTGGTTGAAGATTATTCTACGTCATTTATAATTGCAATTCCCTGTTTGGGAATTCGAGTTAATGAATTTGTATCATTTATGACTAATATTCCTACCCCTGCAATTAATAAAATCAGCTAAAATATTCGCTTCATTTTATCTGAGAAGTAATAACTAATTACGCTGAAAGATAAAGATATGAAGTAAAACAATTTACTATAATATAGATAATAAAACATATTATTCGCATTGTGTATAACATTTTAATTCACTCACATAACTATTATTACGTTAAAATTATAGCCATATAGGAATGGCAATCTCTCTGAAAATAGAAAATATATTTCTTTCCCAGTAACTATTTGTAAAAATTTCAAAAGATTTTGTGAGTTAAACACATTTCTGCCATTGCTAGGTACCAATGTAGGACACATTAACAGGATATTTTGTTTGTTAGAGAGAAGGCGTTTGGTTTGCTTTGAGTGTGTTTTCAGATTTTAAGGAATTAATTCTACTAATAATAATATCTGTCTCAAAATAACATATTTTATCTGCTATTTATAAATAAAGATTATTAATAAATATTGTTTTATTTTATTTTTGTTATTACCTATATGACACTTCGAATAATAAAAAATATAAACAAATTTGTTTCTCTACTGCATGGAACTACCTCGCATTATAATAAAAAATATGTTTGGAAGAAAGCATCATTCTAACAACAATAGATATTTTTTGTGTATATGTCTATATATTTTACCCTATATCTTCGTGTGCTAAATTAGAAAGAAATATATATATTATGCATACTATAGGAATAAACACTTGTGGTATAATCTTTTACTCATTTTATAAGTATAACCATTCATTAAATAAATAATTTATAATATATTACTTGAAATACATAATTTATAAATGTTCTATTTTAGTATGTATGATACACTAAGAGAACATATTGAATAGAATTACTAATGTGGCCGAACACCCTAACCCTGTTAAGATGGATCATTCAAGTATTACATATAAAAATAAAAACAATGATCATGCCATTTAATTATGAGTACCAGCAGACAATTTATTTGAATTATTTTGGAAGCATTGTTAATAGAATAAAATGCCTTTTTTTCGACACACTATTTTCCAAGTTTTATTTTTTTGCGTAGTTATAACTGAAATACAGGTTAAAATATTAAAAAATGATATATATATGAAATTTTGAGACTGAGTTTTATTAGTAAAATTAATTTCTTAAAATCGGAAACATACCAAAAGCAATCAAAACAAACAAAATATCATGCTAATCTTTCTTATTATGATTCAGTTATTGCAGAAATAATGAAACATGTTTTTCGAATTTTATAATGCAATTACTGCTGTTCTATTTATAGAACAGAATCTACCCTGTAGCAAAGAAGTCTCTTAGCGTGCTTGAAAAACTATGAAACAAAACAATTATAGGCATGTCCCATCTACCTATCACATATCTATGGTTACAACGATAAATAATCACATATAATATGTTATTTTATGTAGAAATTTATGAATGAATAAAGAATTTTTTGTTATTGATTGCATTAGTTCTTTATAGGTATTTAATAAAGATCAGACTAATAAAGTATCAATGATTACTAATTGTATCACATGAAATATATAGTATTTTTAAATGAATCAAATTATCAAGAGTTAATACTTAAATAACAATACATATTTTTTATTTTCATCTTCATTTTCATTTGAATAATATGAATAAATGACAATTTCGTAATCGTTGCATCTTAAATTTTTTTGAAAAACATATAATTTAATAATAATTGGATTAATGACCAAATGAAGATTTTAAATATGATTCTTTCTTTGGCCGCAAATAGGTACAGTGATCTGATTATCAACACTTTAAATATATTTTTATAACAGAGTGTATTCTCTCCGCAAATATGATGTACTATATTACATATATGTTAATTATTCTGTATACTGTTTCACAAAAGTTAAGACGAATCTTAAGACAAATTTTCCGATTTTAGTGTTTCATAAACTTACGATTTTGGTTCTAACTAAGATTAAAATATACTTACGAGAAATCTCTCTCAAGTTCTAAATTGATTGTAACTTTTCTGAAACAGTTAAGATTTTGGTAAAAGATTCGTCTTAAGATAGTTTTATGAAACGAACCCTGACATAAATAAATATTATTTCATTATAGTTAAATAAATATTCCGCTTATATAAAGTTTATCCGATAATTTGCAAAAATATAAATATATTTCACAGTATTATTAATACTAATTATTAGTATTATTTTATTTTATTTCTAAGGCAAGAATATATTTTATTAAAATTAGTAATTGCATAAATAAAATACGCTATACATTTCCATAATAATAATATCTAGGTAAATTAATACGGATTTATTATTCACCATGAAAATTTAATCAAGTAGCTAAAAGTAGATAAATGATTACAAAATATATATATTAGTTTTATCGTTTAACTCTCACAGATATGAAATATTTTTTATTAGTTTATATAGAACTGATATATAACTGTATATAGATATATGAGTTCAGTTACTCATATATCTATATACAGTTATTAGAAATAATCATACCAATAAATTAAAATATTTTATTCATTGACTTTTCCATCCAGAGCAAAAACCGATAGCTTAGGTGAGAATCCAGAATATCTGAGACTACCACAGACTTATTTGCCACAAAAATGTTCTCCATTCATTTTAACAACGCTCTCAATTGGAAGGAAGCCAACTCGACTGAAGAGAGCTTACCCTGAGAGCCGAGATTAAAGAAAACATATCTAACAAAATATCAAAAAACTAAAAAGTGCAGAAGAGACGACGGGGAGCTGATCGCCAAAGAGATAGTCCACCGAATCACAGACATCCGGGGGGGTCATTAAAACAACACTCAGACTCTCACTGGGAGGTTAGGGTATATCACAACGTGTTTAAATCAGTTTCTATCGATTTCTTCGAAAAATGGATAGTTAGAAAACAGAAGAGATTCTTCAGTTGGTTGTGATAATACTATACAAGTATCTCGTTCAAATCGTTTCAATGGTGACAGGCAAGCGAACGACAACATTTTCGAAGGAACCCAATAGACGAAAGGACAATGGAGAAGAGGTGGAAAAAATAAAACCGAATGAGGAGAGCACTTGGGAGGAGCCTGGTAATATTGAAAATTGAAGAAGAAAAATATGTTCATTAAGTGGGTGTCTCGATGTTACCTCCACAACTTGTGAGAAATAATGCACTATATGCTGTTAACATCCGATAATGTACCTATACTATGTAGAAAAAAGTATTTTCCGATCGTTTCCAACAAAATGTTTTTCTATATTTACAGCAGCGAAAAGAAAAAGGAATACTTTTCCGAGGAAATAAAAATGACCTGAAAGTAAAATGAATGCTAGATATCGGTATCACAAATATATTTTTGAAAGCCCATTTGTGCGCTGAAGCCTAAAGTGTTTTGTAGTGTAATTGAAGTTCTCGTAGATATTTACGAGTAACTCTCAGAAATAAGCGTGATACTTTGTATTTGTTTATGGATTATAAAAGATTGGGGTTTTTGTATTTTATTTCTTAGTGATATTGCAAAAAAACATTTTTTTTACAATATGAAGTTTTTATTAAAATAATTAAAAATTGAAAACAACTCTATTCGGATAAAATTCATGCTCTATAGTTAAATAACAAAATTGTCCGTAAATAATTATTGTAATAAGTCGATTTATATTACCACTTCAATAAGATAGACACTTTGTAGATAGATTTCATAGAACGATAGTTATAAATGAAAGTCGAATATTTAGTTATATCTTCATGAGCTGTATGTTATCTACACAAATGTATTAAATTCATACAAATATTGATTTAAATCACGGTAAAATAATTATAAAACTGTAGGACAAACATATACAATATCGACCCAAATCCAATGGTCTTGATGTTTGTTCTGCGTTTTATTTGACGCCCATTGGACATCCTACATCAAATTGCAGGTATAAATCTTTGGGTATAAACACAATTTTTTTTACGCTTAAACGTCTAACTTCTACCATTACCAACGGCTAAATGTATACTATAATACGAGCTTGCGGAGACCGAAAAAACACGAGTTGTATCTGCTGGTATTCCAAAAGAAATTTTTGCAAAAAAGACTGGGCATATCTCAAATGCTAGCATTAATTGTGTCAAATGTTTTGAGAAAGACGAAGTAGACATGTCAAGAGCTTTATGCAAGCCTCAACACTCAAGTTCAGTGGTACGTGAATCACAATCTAAAGAAGAAAATTCAATCGCCCACAAGATCTTTGAAAACACCGTTTTCAACATTTATTCTATTTCAATTAACATAAATAAGTAATTTGTACTTTTGGCCGTTATCGATTTGTTATATGCATAATGTTTTGAAATTTTTGTATTGATTAAATTTTCATTTATTTCACTAGTGAAATAAACGCTTACTTAATTTACCACATTTAAAAAATTTTATAACGCAATTTTTCGGTGTTCTATTTAGAGAACAGATATTACCTTGTAGTAAAGATTTCTCTTAACCCGTGATGGTTGCAGTAAACAAATACATTTTATTTATTATATTTCTATGTTTCTAACATTTACAAATTTGCAGTTTGAACTTGTTTTGTCTTTTGCTAAATTGTAAAACAATGTTATATTATACAAAACAAGGCATTTATATAAATATGTTCTTCTATAAATTATAATAAGAAATTGTGTCTAATTTTGTAAATATGCCTATTTAAATTTGTTTTTATATTGATGTATTTTATTTACTATTTAACTTATTGGAATTTTGTAATTTTTTACAAAAATTAAATTTGTTAACTTCTATACAAATCAATGTACACAATTATACTAAATTAAATGTATAATATACTTTCCTCAAAAATATAAACTCATAGGTTTAAAATAATAATTAGGTGCAAAGAGGCTTTCTATTGCATAAAGAATGAAGTTGTAAATAATTACACATCTATTTTGTAAATTAAAATTTTCCTTCTCAATTTATGTATTAATTTCTCGTATTCCTTAATTATATTTAAAAAATTAACAGATTGTATCATGTCTATATTGTTACATATATTGCATATATTGTACACTAATATTATGTTTAATAATAATTTTTCTATCTTTAGGAATATTTCGTTATGTTATATACATGGTACTGCATGTATAGAACAGGAAACTAATATGATTCCGATATTTATGATTAACGAGTAAAATTGCGTCTTATAAATATATACGTATATATTAATACAATTATTTGAGAGTTATTTTACCTTTAAGTCAATAAATATATAAAATTGCTTCTTGATAAAAAAATTTGTATAGATATGCTTGTATGCATTTTTAAAATTAAGAATATATAGAAATACAAAAACGATGTTTTTATTACTGTAATTATTTCCTAATATAACCAACAAAAGCTAAAATGCATTATGCTATTGAAACAGTATTATCTTACGATAAAAACAAAAATAATATGACTTCTATTTATAATTCAGTTGTATAGACATACTTTATGTTTAGTAAGGGCGTAAATTATATTATAATATCCTTAGATATATGTACATTTATATGTATATAGTCAAATCAAATAATCATTTTTATTAAAAATATAAGAGACTGCCATATTGTAAGAATATAAAATTTAAGTTTTCAAGTTATGATTTTAAGCACACCAGTTTTTGTGAATTAAATGATAGTAATTTATTGTAAATATAATTTAATTCCATTCACAGAGAAACATTCAGAGAACATTCACCTATCCTAAAGCCGTAAAGAAATGGTTAAATTATAAATATGCTTTGAATAACAGTGAATGCATAATTAAGAATAGTATGTTCGTATTTTATACAGAAAAGAATAAACGTTTTCTTTGTTATGTATATTACGTTTTTAAATTATCTTTTTATTTACAATTATATAAGACTCTTTTTAAAAATGTATTAAATATTATTTGGCATAGTAATTATGCTCTTGTTCAAGAAATGTGAGTTGTTAGGATCAAAGATAAATATGTTCAAGGTTATCTAATTCCATTTGTAATAGTTTAAATGTTGGTTTTATGGATAATTTATAAGATACCTTAGTTATTAAACTTTTGCAATTACATAAAAATGCACTTGTATATAATATTTGTGTTAACATGAATTTTGATTTCAAATGAATGTCTAACTAAAATTATTTACCTTCATATTTTTACGTTGAAACCACGATAACGAGTTTTTAAATGGGGAATCCACTATAGATAGTATGATTTAAATGCATTTATATATTTACATATAACATGTTCTATACCTATATTTAAACGTTAAAAATCATTAACATATAAATATACTAATTATTTCCTATACTTACTTAATCCTAAATCAATGGTGATATTATATTTTCTATATTTATACATTTTAAGTCAACTGACTGTTTTGAAAAGGACTAAAATATATTATATTTAATTCTGTACAGTTATATAATTGTATACACGATTTTATCCTACACATTTTCAAATAAATGTATTGACTTTTTAAATGGCATTTTTGGTGCAACTAAATATATATATTATAATTGTAAAAACGCAGTCATAATACATGTTTTATTAATCTACATATAGTCGCTTGTCTCACAGATATACATATATAACTCTAAAACTATAATACAAATATATAACCGTACATTTTATTGCATGAATTCTTTTTGCAGTTATGTTGTATATATTTGTTTATTACTATTATTATTAATATATATCATAAATATTTGTTTTACTTTTATGGTTTGATTTCTTTAATATATATGTATGTATATATACCTACTATGTGGGTGTGTGTATAAGCTATTGACTGAGTGGTGATTAATACAATGTAATACGAGTAGTAACTTTTCTTTTACACATCATCATTGACACACACAGTATAATCTCAAGAGACGCGTTCAAGACAACCCATATTTTTGTCCATAATAATTCTAATGATCTATAAAATGTTATACGTACAAATGTGACTATCGATCCTGTGTGTATCCCATTTATTTTTCACAATACTAACAATAAATAAAGATCTCTGAATTACTCAATTATACCTTTTTAAGACGAGTTTTTGGGGTGAGAAAGAGAGTTAATGTTTAAATTACATGAAAACTTTTTTATCTGTCTATAAATATTTTATTTCAACCAGGTTTTTGCAAGACGGTAGTCGCCTATGTGTGCCACTATCCTTACTACAACTAACTAATCTACCTATCATTGCGCGATGCAATATAATCTAATGAAAAGAACTATCCGGCTAAATTTTTTATTATATACAGAAATCATTCGAGAAGCAAACTTCTTCATCTGTTTTTACTACTTCAGAGTGCATAGACATTTTATGTTATAAATAAAGACAATTATTATTTTTTTCATATCGGTGCAATTTATTTCTAAGGAAATATTTTATTATTTAGATAGTTATGCTTAAAAGATTTGTTTAAAAAATAACTCTGTAAATAATATAAATATATATCATTTTTTTGTATTTAATTAAGCAATATTAATCGTCATCTTGTCACATAAATCGGTTTACGCCAACCTGCTATTAGTCACATTTTGCAGCTAATATATATTTCATATACGTATGTATCTATATATATTGTATTTTACAGCTAGCAGATATAAAAAACGTTTTAGATAACGTGTTTATATTATTACATATTAACATGTTAGCAATTATATATATAAACATGGGCACCGTAATACATAAACCTACTTAACACAAAACGAAAAATTTTATTAGCAATAAAACACAACATAAAGTTTAAAAGTTCAAAATAAAGTTTCACAAATTGAAATCTTTTTTGGCACACATCACCATTTTGATCGAGTAATCTTGTAGCAAATATTGCAGTGACCAACTCTATTGACAAGTAGTTACTGCTGCAAGGCATTTTCCTTTCATAAGCCAAGTAGAAAATCAGCATTTTGATCATGTTGGACAAATGATTATTCTGAGCATGGCGAAGTTTGGCATGATTGAAATCAATTGGTATCAACTGAAATGCCAGTTGCTTGATAAAGTTTTTACGTTGAAGATTGGGTTTGTCAGTCTTCATTACAAGTAGGTATTATAAGCTGCCACATATGGAATATTGTAGACTATAATGAGTGGTCAACGTACAGTTTTCATTCGGTAAGTAAATTCATCCACATTTTGATTAAGCTGATCCACTCCGGCTTATATATAGGTATATATAATTATATAGCCACGAAAATAAGCACTCTCGCAACAGGTAATTGATCAGAATGTAAAAAATTAATGCCATAGAAAAGAAAATACATATAGTTTATTATAATTTACATTATAGCTACAAAATATAGTTAATGACAAGTTAGAGGGTTATCATATCATACTACTTTAATCAAAAGTATGAAAAAATATGTTTACACAGATGGCCACAACATAGTTAGAGATCGTCTAAAAATAGATTTCTTGTTACTATTTAAAAAAATTAACTTTAAAATTTGAAATTTGAAAAGCTACAATATGTAGTTAATGAAAGGATAATATATTTACAAATATTTAATACATTTTGAGTAGAAAGTGTGTCGTTATGGATAAAAAATGTACACCATTCAATTTTTATAAATATTTTTGTGCAAAACTCAAATTGCTACCTAAGTAAAATTTTTATTCCTGCAATTGATTACAAATATATATTTATAATTCCAAAATAAATTCTCTCTGCGTTATGAATATTTGATACATTTATTTGCACTTTTATTTGAACATATATTTCAGAATTGTTCAGTCCTAAATTAATACATTGTAATCAAATATAATTTTTTCTCGCCTATATATAATATACATTTGTCGATAATAAGTTGAATGTTTATTAATGATTAAATTCCGATCGTTCATTACGACGATTTATAAATAGTTCTTTTGCCCATATATTTGTGTTTCCTGTGACAAGAACAAGTATGTATTGCCTTTTGATATATTCCAAAAAATCAAATAATGTGGTTTTTTAGACATTTCGAAAATAAAATACGTTGACAATAGAAAAGTATATTTTAAGAATCTTTCAAAGGACACATTGTAGTGTAAATTATTAAAACATATGTTTAAGTATTAGATAATTTATTTACTTCTGCATTATTTGTTATGAAAAATATAATTGAGTATACATATTTTCAAATAAATAAGTACTTAATTTATTTCGGCTTTAATAAGTTATTTCAATTATATTTCCTAAGGAAGAAAACGCTAAACACAGTTTTAAACTATTTCAAAAAGCATATTTTCGCTAAATAACTGCTTTGAAATTATTATTTTAAGATCCTCTTAAACTTAGCAGCTAGATTTTACAGTGTATAAATGGTATATAATTAATATGTTATTCACACAAGCAGGGTAGACTAAAATTTCTCGTGTCAAAACAAACGACAAAGGATGACTCATTCCCCTAATGAATCCCCAGATCAATAAACGTATCGATTGATTTCTTGATTACAATAACATCAAAATCTAACCGTTTTATTTGATACACTAACGATTTTCTCATCATTAACACCCTCGATTTTGTTAAATTTCTCTCTCTCTCTCTCTACAATGTTTTTTCTGAATAATTAGATAGACTAGATAAAATATCCAGTTCTCTTACTCTCAGAGTGTACCCTATAATTTTTCCTCTCCATATTTGCTCTATTCAGTTGCCCCTGCATGCAATAATAACACAAAAATTAAAATTATCGCAGTTATATTCCACCGGAATGTTCTAGAAATCATCTGCGAGACAGTCAGCGATTTCGTTGTTAAATGGGGGTTTCCCCTTGGGAATAGGAGCGCGACCGTGTTTAGCAATGTAATGGTGATAATGCTGATGATGATGGTTAGTCGTGCTAGTGGTACATTGATGGGGATGCACATATTATATTCAGGAAGCCTATGTTCCTTTCACTACTTTATAATGTTACACTGAATCAGTTCTGGTAGGAAAACCTCTAAGTAATATATCTATTATATACACGAAATGTTAATAGCTGAAGAGAAAATGCGATCAATAATAGATGCCTGCTGGGATCTTGCTAGTCTACAGTGAAAGACAATGGATTTGTGTCGATGATGTACACTTCGTGGTATGTTTTATATTTGTACACATACGCACGATATTATTCAGAAATGACGCTTCCTATCATACAACATTACAAGTGGTTGGGACAGATTTCTTTCTAGATCTATAATCTATATAGATATATGTATGACTGGTGACATTTCCTGTTTGTCCATTCGTACTTCAATAATAATTACGTTTACTCTTCTACTTCTATGTTACTATAAGTCGCGCCTATGAAAATTAAATATTTAGATAAGAAATTATATTGGTATTTGCTGGTGTGTTTTCAGTGTATCATTTTTATTCTAAGAATTTGTATATAAGTGTATATATAATTACGCTCATGCAAATTATATATTTTATATGCCCTAAGAAAAAGAATGAAGTCAAAATTGCAATGTGGTTAGCATATATTATATATACACAATGCTAAAATGACTTCCTATATATGTATATATTCTGTATATTATATTTATGCATAGTTTATCTATATTATCTTGGTGAACAATGACCGATTTTATTTAAATCAAACAATGTAAAAGTTATGAATTGGTAAGACTAATTATCTTGTATTACATTGTACTTTTTCAATTACTTTATTAATAATGAAAAATTAATAATGACGAAAATAAATAATTATAATTACATTTTTATTTCATTTCATTTCAAATTTTAAAAGCGTGATCACATTCATGGTTATAAATGATAAACAAAATACCATTTAATCCTGGAAAAATATCATTTATTATAGATCAATACAATTTATGTATACAATAAAGTACATAATAAAATTAATAAAGTAATACTTTAATAAAGTAATAGATAAAAATTAAAGAGTCGAAACGAATACAAAACAGTGAGACTAAACTATCTGTATAAAAATTATAGCTTAGACTTACAACATAGTAGAAGTTGTATCTGTCTAAGAATTAATAACCGTAGTTATAAGAATTCTTTCAATAGTAATAAGTCAATTGAATGTAAAATCTGTATATGTTCTAACTAAAGTAGATTTGATAGTATCAAAAAAATATATAAATTGGAGCAGCATAACATAAGTTAGAGATATAAATAAATAAATAAATAGATAAAATTACATATTTATATAGAGAATTTTTCAATCATAATTCATTGAATGTATAATTTATATACAAGGTGAATAGCGAAATCGCTTTTGCCGGGATATAATATTGTATCTTAATAAATTAGTCGTCATTGGCTTCAACTAATCAATTGAAGATTATCTCAATGCTGCAGAGAAAATCAGTCTGTTAAAGCCAGGAGTACGTACCGGGGTTCGAACGTTGCTACCTTCGGGTTTGAAGGCAGAAGCTTTACCGCTAGGCTAACGCTCTCCTTAAAACTATAACTATAAGATTGCATTCTTATACTACTGAGTATATAGCTGGATTGCTAAACACATACATTGAGATTACGCCATATTTTAACATGACATAACATATTGTACGTACTCCTGGCTTTAACAAACGGATTTGCGCTGCAGCATTGAGATAATCTTCAATTGATTAGTTGAAGCCAATGACGACTAATTAATTAAGATGTAATATAATATCCTGGCAAAAGCGATTTCGCTATTCACCTTGTAAACTGTACTAACTTTAAAATACTATTAAAATTGTCATTTAAATCCACATTATCTAGTTTATAGAAAAACGGAGCTGCGAAATAGATGTTATTTTTACCCAAATTTTCGCTATTTGTAAGACAGCCTCGTCAGGGGTATATTGACAAACCTTTGAGAGAGAGCATATTAACTTAACTTAACTAAACTTGTGTATTAACAGATATACGCAACTTTCTACTATCTAGTTTATATATTCAAATTTTTTAATTGATATGGCAGTAATAAAATAATTTTAAAATATGTTTATACATATACATGCTCATCAAAAAAGAAACGTGTTATCTTAATAATTTAATAATTTTAAAGAATGTTATTGATTTGTACTTCATCTCCAAAATATTAATGTTACTGCAATCAACTACGTAAGATTTTACAAAATATAGTACTTCATATTATTGACAATAATGTGGTTATCCATCAATATGTAGTTGCCCTGAGAAGGGGATCATTATCGTGTTCTCAGACAGCTGCAAAATTTGGAAATTAATTCTCTATTAAATTATGGAACCTTCATTTATATACTTTGAAGACTTCTTCATCCATCTAGACATCATTGAAATAAAATGTTCACTAAAATTAATAGGCGTGATCTTTCTTTATACATTTAGTTTATCAAAGAACATGAATGAATATTCATCCAATTATCGAACAAATCAACCTATTGGACGTATTACTAAAGGTTCTCGATTAGATTTAAATTGGAATAAATATTGTTGAAAATCGCAGATGATTCAAAGGGCTAACCAGTTGACAAAGGATAATGATATATCGATATTTATTCCAATTATTTAAATTCTAAAGATATTAAACGCTCAAAAATTCACTCCATATAATTTTATCACTTGATTAATGCATCTTCAAGAGTTTGTGCTTCTGTTGCATTTATGTTCCTCTTTTTCGGTGCACACGACGCCTTTGGTGGCCCTAAAGGATTCTCATTCATTCCCATTCATCTCTCGCCCAATTTCGATGTCCATTGATTCTGATCAAGTTTACGATGCTTTTCATTCAATTATATTTCATGTCATGACATCTTTCAGGATATGTGACCTATAACTAAAGCAGCCTTGTTTCGATTGGGTCCTCCTAAGTTGAGGCGGATCTTAACTATTATACAACGCTCAATTCTGTCCTATAGGTACCTTCCAAATAGGTGGGGCTTGTTCTCAGACATGTGAATTATAACACTACTTTGAATTTGTAGAAGACAATCTCGAATACACTGAGTGAAGTTGTCTTTCATTAACTGTTCCAGTTTTCTGCACTGTGCATGGTAACTAAATTTCACACATTCACAACCCGGAATTTTTCCTTCGTTGTACTAAGTAAATTAAAGGAACCTTTGCTAAATGTAATATCTAAAACATTATTTAATAAAATTATACTAGCGTATGTTCTAATTTAATTTAGTGTTAAGTAGATATTATTTGAATAGGTAATAAGGTTTTATTTTGTATTTATTTGTACAACGTTCATAATTATTATTTTTTCCCTAAATATTGCAGAATGTCTTTTAATAAATTCAAAAGATTTAAGTTCAATTTTTATTCATAGAACATGAAACAAATATGTTTATTTATTATATCATAATGTTGGCTATCAACATTAACGTAATTTCTAAATTTAATTATTAAAACAATATTACTACGCAACGATAATTTGGTATGTAACTGTCGTTAATATCATTATATTTTATAGTTAGTTCGTACTAAAAATTATAAATATTTAAATTGTGATTATTGTTTTAGTAAAAGGTTTCATTTTTTTTAGGTAATATAATTTTTTTTTCGGTAATATATTCATATGATATTAATATGAAATTGTCACTTTCAGGTTAATATACCCCCGACGGATTCTCTCTCATCAATTTCTAGTTTTTTGCTTGATCCAGTCAATATGCTACCAGCCAATAGAAAGGAGTGGACTGAGGGTTGCAATTTGGATGGACTTATGCACCTTTTAATTCTTGATCCAAATTTCCCTGGATTCGTGGCTTCCATCGAAGAAAAATTGCTTCAATTTTCCAATCATTCGAATTAATTTAACAATTGAAGCTTCAATTATACTGTGTCAAATTTGATAATTATATATATTTACAATATATATTGTATTTTCTTTATAATGTTTACTATTACATTTTCGAAAAATATTTAAGAGAGATAGGGTACTTTTACTGTTAAAACTGTAGGTAGGTACTTATAATAAAGCGTATATATTTAGTATCCATTGGGAATCGAGATACAAAGAGGCAGTTAAAAGTGTGGAATAGGTACTGATTACAAATAAACATGTTACATAATGTGAGAGAATAACAGTGACAAATTAAAAAACAATTACAACTGCATATGAAAAACATCATAAGCAAATAAAAAATAGTGATTTTGAACGAAAAGGCTGAAAGCACAAAAATGAACTAGGTGAATGTAATGAAATGATGGAAAGGAGAGTGATAACATGAAACAGTAGCGATTGAACATAAATATATTCATAAATAAATAAAACGAGAAAGAATAAATTTACAAGATATTTTTGTTGTATAATAGTCTTGAACAAACTGAAAAACTCCTAAGTCGTCTAGTGGATTTCCAATGTGGTAATATAACTTTATTTCTAAGGCTGAATTTAGGAATGATTGAGTGAAGGATGTGTCTCATATGGAAGCATTTCTTCAACAATCTTATACTTTGTGAAATCTGTCTGTCATGGTCTAAAGGCAGGCAGGATTCACAGCATTCTGATCCATAAATAATCCTATGGGCTCGGCGCTGCAGTTTATTAAGTTTCTCTTTCTGATTGAGTTCGATTCCAACAAATAATGAGTTACAGTATTCCAAAATAGAGCGGGTAAGTGATTTATAAGTAATTAGAAGGTTCCTTTTGGTGGAAAATTGTTTTGAACGTCTTAAAATATACAACGTTTTTGAGGCGCGTTTGATAGTAGTCGAGATGTGACTTTTCCACTTGAGGTCACTGCTAAAGTGAATTCCAAGGTATTTGAAAGAAGACACTAGCTAAATGCCCGCAATTTGGGTTGAAATAAAGTTAGATTTTTGCGGAAAGGTCATAGTTGCACATTTATTGATATTGATATGCAGTTTATTTTCATGAGACCAGTTAAGTTATGTTATTTATATGTTCGGATTTTATTTCCTGCCTTCCATTCTCCACAAGTTGGAACTAGAACAGCGGTATCATCGGCATATTTAACATTCATATTACTTTTATGGAGAGAGTTTATTGAAGATACAAAAAAGAGAAGGGTCCTATAAGACTCAACCTGGGGAACTGAAGTGACGGGAAGTTTAAATTACTGCTTACAGCCAATACGTACTCTTTAAAAACGGTATTGTAGATAGTTTTAAATCCACAGGAGAAGATCGTTCGGAAATTGCATCGCCAAGAGATGGTTTAGGAGAATATAATGATTTTTCTTGTCAAAGCTGCCTTTGAAAAATCATAAAATATAACTTCAACAGCGGCGATATTTTCTTTTTGTAGATTGGTGGTATAATATAATCATGTAAGAAAATAGTTGCACAAGCAGTTGAGGATTTTGGACGGAAGCCAAATTGAAATTTGTCATATTTACTGAGGAGAAATTCCTTAACGTAATGCAACGAGTTTTTCATAAGTTTAGCAGGTATAGACAGCAACGCGCAAAGGTATATATCTTCGCTCCAGCGACACAGCAAACAAATGCGCAAGTGGTTCAGTGAGAAAGTGAGCTACTTTTTTATAGAGAACAAGTGGAACTTGATCGAAACCGGTACTTTTCTTGTGATTCATATTAGACAATAATTGATGGACAAGGTGAACTGGAATACCTATTGGAAGAATATCTGGAAACTTCGATACGGTTTTCAATATTATACAAAGAAGGCTCAGAAAAACACCGACGAGCTCGCGGTTTATTTCATTAGAGGCAGTGACTAAGTTAGGGTACGACTGGTAGAAATTAACAATAGCATTGGATGAGTTTTGACCTTTAAGTTTTTAATTGCATCACAAATATTATTTTTTTGTTTTGATGTTTGCCCCAGATTGATTTGCTTTTATTGCTTTTGGTTTTAACTTTTTCCTTAAAATGATTATATTTGGTGAAGTTCTTAGATTTGAAAGCGTTCCAACACTTTTTAGTGATCAATGATTTGATAGTTGGCGTAATCCAAGGTTTGTCTTTGGAGCTAAATGTAACAGTTTTAGAAGGGATAACCGCAATGCATGTTTCGAGAATATTATGAAAAATGTTACACACGTTGTCGACTGACCTGCAAAACCTGCAAATATCCTGCAACATTTTTAATCTGTAAAAATCATGCAAAAATCATGCAAAAGGATTCCTAGACCTGTAAAAAAAATCACTAAAATTTAGACTTGTAATTCTCCTAAATATGTAATAAAACATCACAATATAACATCCAAAAAAATAAATGCTAAGCATGACCACTATGGTCATACTGGGAAATAAGCATCCCAGGCATGCTGAGCTGCCAATAGGTAGGTGCTAAGCATGACCACTATGGTCATACTGGGAAATAAGCATCCCTGGCATGCTGAGCTGCCAATAGGTAGGTGCTAAGCATGACCACTATGGTCATACAGGGAAATAAGCATCCCAGAAAAGGTTGGAATCGGATTTGGGGAAAAGTCGGCAATCAGAGATGTCAAAGAACTAGTTACCAGTAGTCAGATCTCTGACTTTATGAAAGCATGCAGATCTTTTCTAGTAACTATCCTCAAAAAGCTACAGGCCCATAGTCCATTGAATCAGTCATTTGTCCGTGGCTGTGCATGTTTAGCCCTGGAAATCATGAGTGTACCAGACAATGAACATAAACAAAAGCTTCTAAATGATGCATGATGCCCTAGTACATCTGGTGTCAACCAACTGGCTTAATGGGGCAGAGGCTGACAAGGTCAAAATGCAGTATGAGGATCTTTGTAACCAAACAATTTTTAAAGAGAAACTATTTGTCTTTGATAGAAAAACAGAGCGCTTAGATGTCTTTATTTTCTCACTGTTCAACAACTCACCAGGATCCTCACTAGAACTTCAAAAATTTATGAGATTAGTTCTATGTTTGTCTCATGGTCAGGCATCTGTGGAACGAGGTTTAAATAAAGAACTCATGGTTGAAAATCAAAAAGAAGAATTGCTGATTGCACAGAGGCTCATCAAGGATTTTTTACTCAACCATGACAAAGGTATGATATTGCAGCTTGTTTTAACTTATTTTATGTTTTTTTGTTAATAATAAATTTTCCTGATGTTTCCAATGTTTTAAATCTTATGTTTAATTGATTAGTATAAGAAATTAAATATTAGCTACCTACAATAAATATGTCTACTGAGAACGAATATAAATTTTAACTTAATACAGTAGGATTGGCCTATATCGTATTTTTATTTGCCACATAAAAATATACGATATTGACAAACATACAATATATGCAAACTTGCTTTTATTGTCGAAAATGTAGGCCTATATTGAATTATAAACAATTATTGACTTATATTTCATTGATTTATTTTTGAAAACGATGTTAGGGGCTCATTAGGTTTGTTATTCTTTGTTATGAGTCAATTATTGGAAGTGAAATGGTACGTATTGTATATTGGCATAAATATGGGTAGTGTGATGTTGAAAATAGATATTATATATACAAAATATTGGAATAAATTGCCTGATGGTACAAAAATAATCATATGATATAGGCGAATTTACGATATAGACAAATATCATATACAATATAGATGAATTTTTTGGTATGTATGTAGGCGTTTTGGTGGTGCATTTACAAAAATACGATATAGGCAAATATACAATATAGGCGAATCCTACTGTAGTTCATCTGCTTATTGATATAGTTTAATAATTCCTTTTGTATAAAGTTATCTACATAAATGTATGTATCTGTGTATTACATGCATAAATTATGTACAGGGTGTCTCATAATTCACTGTTGATCTTAAAATAAAAACATTGTCTTTATTAAAGATTTTCATTGTCACAAAATTCATTACTTCCAGCAGTAAATAAATATTATACTTATAAAAATAAATTCTTGGAATATACAAACTAGAATCAGAATTCAGACAACCATATTTGGCCTACTATCATGGCCACCTTGTATCCCTGACATGATGTCACCAGACAATGCTTTATGCGGATCCAGAATTTTTTACAAGGGGGGGCTGAAATTTCCCAAAAGGGGCACATTTCTACCATTCCGCAGAAATAATGCAAAACAGTTAAAGGTATGTAATTATGTAATCCACAGTACATAGTAGGCATACTGATATAAGTAGTGTACATAGAAAACACCTAGATAAGATGACACGAATAAATCCATTACATATATAGGCACTAATGTACCTACATTATTTTAGTAGTCAAAGATATTATCAAGCATCATTTGACGAGGATTATGCCTAGCAAATGTATTTACAATGTCATCACATTTAATCTCAATATGTTGATGAACGAACATCAAAGTGAGTCCATTTAATCGGTCCTCTTTCATTGTACTTCTGGCCACAGTATTGATGCGCTTCAAGGCACTGATAGACCTCACACAATCTGAGCTAGTTACCGGAAATACAGCCAGAATGGAGAGAATTGTATAGGATGTTAGGAAACATTGTGGCACTGATGGCATTCAAAGTATCCGTGATAGTACTGGGTACACTACTGTGGTCACTGCTGCTCCAATATGTTTTCCAGATACGAATTTCTTGTACAAGATTGCGGGCGACTGGTAGGTCATCCATGAAGTAGTCTATGTCATTGGCAGAAACGTCAGCTGCAAACTCAGGTAGCATTTTGAAACCATTAATCGCTTTTTCTTTCAGAGTTGAGAATCAATTTTTAAGTTCTGACACAAGAAAGTTAATGAATGGAATGGTCACATTGAACTTGTAATATTCTTCCATGCTATCAGTTTCGGATGGAGTATTCCCACAATGTGCCTGTTGCCAACATGTCCATGGTTTGGTTACTTGTACCTTCACCTTTTTGGCAACATTCTGAGCCATCTGAAAGATATCATGGTGATAGTTGTCTATGTTTTCTCATAGATTTTGCAGTGTAGTTGTCACTGTAGGCACAGTCTTGAAACCATGCAGAATGTCTACCGGCTTGCCTTGTAAGCACTTTGAAATGACTTTCAAGTAACCAAGACAACTTTTGGTCAATATCAAAGTGAACAAAACTTAAATTAGCAATCGCTGATAGGTAGCAGGCCACATTGGTTACGCTGTCATTGTTGAATTCTCATGATGTACTAATTTCTTCCAATGTGTGAACAATGTGAGGGCATAATTCTATGAAAACTTTGTAGGCTACATGGCGTTCTACCCACCTTATTTTGCATAATTCGTGGGGCTTTCTGTGTTGAAACTCATCAGCTAGGGGTGTTGTTTCGATTATTTCTTGCAGCTTGCTATTTATTTTTGGCGAAAATTCGTAATACCATACAAATTTGTCAGTGGTACCAATCATATTCCGCACCTTAGGAATAGAACAGGCTTTGACAATGACCAAGTTCAATTGATGGCTTACACACCAGAAATAAACTGCTTTAGGGTACATACTCCCCAAGCATGTGCCAACACCTTTCACAGATCCGTGCATGTTGCCACCACCATAATAATATGGGTAATAATAAAGCCATTAGTCTTGAAAGCTAATCCACACACAACAGCAATATGGCATGCATTTCGAGAAATCGATGGATATATATTGAGAAAAAACTACAACTGTGCTTGGAGGAGAAATACTCTTTGAGTGAATTTAAATAGTTGATCCGTTTGACTAAATTCGAGTCTGTAAGTGTATCTTTTTTGTTAAATATAAAATGAGTTTATAGGTGTATCCTTTAACTAAATATAAAACTAGTTTGTAAGTGGATTTTTTCACTAATAATAAAATGAGTTTGTAAGTTTATCTTTTCATTATACATATATAATATGTATAAGATCAACAATGAATTACAAGATAGCTAGTAAAAATTATGCATTAGGTAACAGGAACAAAAATATATATTATTACAAGAATTAAAACACACAATTATCTAAATGTTGCAAGAGAAAAAGCAACAGTATATATGTTATAAATGACCACATTTAACATCTTAGTAAGTTATAAGATGCTTTGAAAACTAACTTTCCTACCCTTCACAGAAGAATTGCATTATTTATTATAAAAGGCAGATACATTAAAGCATTTAGTAATGACATATGTAAATGGCCAAGACTTATAAGAGATAGACTTTGTAAGCAAGCTTCTAAAACTGACCCCCTAAAACATGTTTTTGTATATTTTAGACAATGTTTACTCATTCTACTACTGGGTGGCTTTATAAATTTAAAATAATAAAGAGAAATCTAGTATTTATATAAATAACACATTTTAATAATATGCACTGAATCTTGAAATGAATTGTTTTTAAAAACTTTATTTTTATAGAAATTTTTCTATCAAAAATTAATTATTAAAAAAATAAATAATAGCATATATTAAAATTTCTCAGAGTAATATTCAATATTTTATTGGGGTAGCTAAACAGAAACATTTATATAATATCAATGTGAGTAATTTCTTTCAGAAATTTTTAAAAATATTAGGATTTTTTTGCATTAAAAATATATTAATTGAGAACAAAAAATTAATTAATTGACTTAACAAAATATATGATACATGTCGCATGCTACATATAAATAGAAGAAAAAACTTTAGGAAGTCAAATTACTCTTACAAAAAGGCATATAATTTTGTAAAAATGTAACAGTAATATTACAATTGTTTTAAATAGGACATGGTCATATGCAAGCTGTTTTAAATATGGCCCAATTTTAGATGATGATCTTACTGATATCCAGAATTTAATGTCAGACAATATAGTTTAACAATTGAAGAAATACCTTTTATACACTAGAAGCAAGATAAAATGGATATACATTTAAGTGCAAAGGTCTGTCAGGAGATGATTTCAGTTATTTTCATATTGCTTTACAACAATTAAAAGTAATTAAAAGCATTAAACTATGCTTTAATTGTTAACATACTGTTTCATGTTTTTGCATGGATATTGCATTCAATATAGGCAGTTGATTATTGCAAAAATAGCCTTAGCAGGTCATAAATGATAAGAACTGTAATAGCCTTGGAAGACCATAAATGTTTCAGAACTGGTAACATTTTTCCTGCACTGCTTTTTGACAGCTTTTCACATATTTATGCATTTATTTATGTATTTTCATGCATTATGAATACAATGAAAACATCCATGTATGTATTACAATATGCTTGTCTTTGTTGATTGATTGATTGACTTTTTAGTAGTTTTCATAATAAAATATATATAACAAAAAATAATGCTAATAATAAAGAACATGATTTCATGCTGGCTGCTTCATAAAACAGTAACTTAGCAATTATCAAATAATTTTTCTGATTTTAGCTGAAATCATTCTCTGACCAGTTTTTGTACTTCTAGAAAAATGGTCACACAAACATTTTGCTAACCAGATAGATGTCATCATAATTCATTTAACATCATTTGCACCTTTTCAAAATGTAAATTTTGCCCAAGAGGATTAGATAAAAAATGTATAGCCATTTAGCCAAGCAAAATCATTCCAGGGCAGATTCCATGCTTATAGTATAATAAAGTAAAAATATGTTTTTCTATAATACCTTGTATCAATAATTATTACAAATTGTATTTATCTTTAATTCTTATAATATTCTTTGAGATGCATGTATGTCAAATTACTAGACTTTCCTATTTTATTTTATTTTCTACCATGCATATGGGTCTAACATTTTTGAGGAGCAGAACACCAAATACAAATTCAGGTTTAAGTAATACAATTTAAGTAATTTTAAATGAATATTTTATTAATTTATATAATGTATTGTTATAAATGTAAAGTATATTTTTAGTATTTTATAAAATTTGGTTGTATTATACAATTATATACTACAATATAATTTGCAATTGTAAATATTTTATATAATAATTTAACACTTATACTTAAATATTAAGTTGTTTGATAGCTATTGGTAAATATGTTACAAATTATATTTTAGATTTACATATTAAATTTGCTTAAAGTGTCTATATTTATTGTTAAATTTATCAATTTAATAATATTCAGTAGGTGTCACAAGTGCTAATGATTATAAATTTAATGCCAAATTTACTGAAAAACACAATTTTCTATTGTTGACAATTTACAATGTCATGAATTTAAAGTGTATCACTAGGAAGTAACATTCTAAATAAAAAGGCAAGTTTTTATTTTAAACAACAAAATAAATATTTTTAGAATATGATATGAAATCAATTTTGGCAGATATTTAATTAACCCTTCACTTACTGGGTTTTTCAGTCAACCCTACCCCTCCCCCCTCAAAACTTGAGGTATGGTCAACAAAATAATATACCGGGGGGTTAGGTACTTATAATTTGAATTTTGAGCTGAGTTCAATGTAATTTAAATTATGTACATGAGTTGCTGCTTTCTACCATTAATTCATACACAAAGTAGGTACTAACAGCACTATTTATTCCAGAAAGTTAATTTTTGAAATTTTATTTTCTAAAAATGATAGTGAATTATTTACATAGATTTGATAATAATAATTATATACTGTATATTACATATATTATATTACTACTATAGTAAAATTTGTATAATAATTAGAGTTCTTAACATTTTGTACTCTCATTCTGTATATGTAATTGTACAATGTGCATTGCAAGATTTGTACAAAGTCATACCTGCTTATGATGTTGTCTCCAGCAGATTGTCAATACAGTACATACCTATATGCATTGTGGCCAGCAATATCAAGAATATCATAAAAAAGTACCATGGTCTAGCTTGAACTTGTTTAATAGTATGCGTAGTTCCTGATCTTCTGGCCCATTGCATCCACTATTTTTTATATGATTTACATGATGATCTCAGGTTTACCACCTTTACTGATGGATTGGTCATTAAAATGCAGAGTTGATAAGAGAATGATGGTCTTTGATTTTTTTAGATTATATGATATAAAGGTGGACTTAGCCTGGTGGGCAAACAGCAATGTGTCAATTGGACAATTGGTAAGGCCTTTTTGGTTTGGCATCAAGGCCAGTATGCATTTCATGTAGCCCAACAGGAATATCTCCGGCGTACAAAGAGAGAATTTATATATAAATGAATATGAAAACTAGCAAACCTCCGGCGTACATTCTACATGAAATGCACAATGGCATCAAGGTACTAACACAAGTGAGTTTGTTTTGCAGTAGTGTCTGAGCAAATTGGCAGTTGAGTAAAATACTGGTCCATTATAATATTGTAATTGAAATTGTATCCTGATCTATAAAGTGGGGATAGAATGAGTGTGACCACAATTTATCCTAGGTCTGTACTGCTCTCTCATTGCCAAAATTTCTGGTGTAGATATTGGCATTATAGCTGTAGTGTGTATTCAAGTCAGCACAAACCCACACTTTAATGCCATACTGTATACTTCCCTGGCTTGCTAGGTATATACTGTAAAAACATAGCTGCCATGGAATTATATTAGTTTCTTGTCAACTGTAACATATTCAGAAGAGTTGAATATCTCACAGCACAACAAAGCAAACTTATCCCAGAGTGCACAAATAGGGGCCAGGTGTAGTTGTCAGTATATGGTATTTTTACAGGTTTACAGTTTAATTTGAAAAGTTATGTGTGGAACATAAGTTTCAATTATAGCATATTAGCTGTCCATATTAAAGACTGTTTTGGCCTGTATATATATTTATTATAAAATGTATACCAATCAGAAATAATAAAGATATGTCGCCAACAATATTTGTTTAAATGATTTAAATTTATTTTGGTTAACAACTATAATGCGGCGTAATAATAACTATAAAGAAATTTCCGAATTATTTTTCAGAGTTGCCGGAAATATTTCCAAATAGCAACGGCCATAAAATAAACATTTATATAAGATTTAATTCACCTTGTAGGAGTTTATGAATTTTTAAAATTTTCCTTATGGTGGTCTGCCTTCACACGGCAGTATTGTAAAGTGATCTATTGAATATCCAGAAAATAGATACAAGAAAATATAAATCGAAAAAATAATTTATTTTTTCGATTTATATTTTCTTGTATCTATTATTAATGTACTTACGGTAAAAACACCGTTTTAAATTTTGTCATTGAAAATTATTTTTATGAATATAAACAATTATTTGTAATTAAATAACAAAATGTAACATATCTAGTCATTAATGCTAAGGAGAATAAGCAGCTTTGACTGTTAATAATACCTATGTAATTATAACAGGGTAAAATATTTCACTCTTATAATTTACGCAATAATTAATTAAACTAATTATTGATTGATTTGTTTGTTTAAGCCTACGACGATTAATTAATTGCAATAAATAATTATATCCCGGCAAAGCGTGAACCAATCTACCTGTCCATAAAACTGGATCATTTAAAAATCTTTAATATAACAATTTTATTTTCTAATAATGTAATGATAGTATATGTTTAAGTTTACGTTATTATTTAAAGAAAAGTATGAATACAGAAGGACAGCTTGTAATATTAAAATATTAAAATTGTTTATTTCGGTAGATATAACATTGACAACTGTGGGAAATAAAAATCTTCTAAATCATACAATATATGTATATAAGTCCAATTGTATAAAGCTGTATTAGCTTACTACCGGTAAGTAACTCGAGGAAAATTAATGGATTAATCTCAAGCAGATAGCATAAATCTAATGATTTTCCAAGAGTTACTACCGCGGGTAGTAAGCTATAAATACCGCTTTATGCAATATATCGACCCATTGAGTATAGGTGCTATATCTTGTTAAATTTTTGACACTTTTTTTAATTCTTTATATTTCAGTAATGAAACAGTCCTTTCAATGAATAAAAATATTACTGCATTGGGTTTTTTACGCTCTAGAATAACAATATTAATTTAATTCAGCGTATTATAACTACATAATTCTTCTGCAAACATTGAATACAAGTACTAGCGCATATAGGTTTAGTACTTGAACACTCAATTGCTAGTAGTTGCATATTTTAAAAATATAAGCCCATTCTGATCGGCTATTAATAAGTGAAGATGGATTTATAATGCAAAACGTTAATAATATAATATTCCTGTATGTGTAGATTTCTTTTATTACTTGATATTTTATAACTTTCACGTATGCTAAGTAATCGAAATGCACTGTAAGCAACTGTTGCCGTATGTTATATGTATAATGTAACCTATATAAACCAACAGTGCGTAGAAACTGGAATTTTATTACGTTATTCTCTTTCTTCTAAAGTCAAAGGTGTTACATATACCTATAATTAGTGAGCGTTTCTGCTGCAAATTAAATAATGATAATTACAAATATGTGCGTAGAAGGTACCTACCTATGTATTGCTATTTTAATAGTAGGTATAAAATTATTAACTAAATAATTAGCCAATTTGTCGATAGATTATATACATAACACAATTGCGTTACTATCCAATTTAGAAGTTATAGTGATTGGATAATATACATTACTTTTTTATTTAATTATATTATATTATCGAATGGAGGCATGATGTTTGCGCGTTTTGCTTTCAAACGATTTATTTGAAACGATTTATACAAAATTATGTAAATTTATGCATCATCATTCAATATAATTAATGTGATTGTATGATCTTATGTTCCTAACAAAATGTTCTTAAAATATATAAAGTTAAATGTTTTTCTAAAGTTCTTCCTAAGAACAAACAGTTTGAACTTCTTGAAAGCATCACTTGAAGAGTTTCACGTCTCTGTAAGCATTGCTCAAGTTGCAATCTTTTTCTTGCAGAGTTTTAGAAACAAATTCCAGAAAACGTATTATGAACTGGGCCACATACTACGTAACTATGAAGTTTGAGTCTTCCAAAGTCGTACAAACGAACAGCTGTGCTTTTGGCATCGCCCAAACTGGTCTCATGGATCTGGTCCAATGCCTGGATTGTTGTTTCATACTTTTCAATCAAAGCAGGGAAAGTGGTTTATACTCTTGCACTCTATCAGGTGGAACACATTTAGGAACAGACGTCATGTTAGAGCTCTTACAAATTTCCTGCTCTGATTGATACAAGTGGTCATTTATATCAGCAATTGGGGCATTTAAGAGATCTTGGTATTCATTTTTTGCTATCGTCATGAATATTTATTTCCTTTTAGCGCTACCTCCGAGAAACCATGTCAGTTGCCCAACATTATCAAACAAGTTTCTAATGGCTGGAACATTGTTACAATCGGCTGCAACAGACAGGTTCAGCTTATGTGATCGGCAGTGAACATAAATAGTATTTGGATATTCGTCAGCAATTTTGCTTTAAACACCATTTTTACTTGAACTCATTACTGCGGCACCGTCACAGGCTTACCAACACGTCCTGGCATATGTAGACCCCATTTCCGAAGTGCAAACAAAATAGCGTACGAAATACTCTCTGCATCTATTTAGGCCACCTTTACGAGCTCCAAAAACTCTTCGCAAGTTTCAAAAAATGTATTTATTTAACGTACACATAAACTAACTTCCTCTCTCTATCTTTTCTCTTTGCAAGGATTTCCGTGCTATAGTAAGACAATATGCATTTGAAAATACATCAATTGTGCAAATATTTAAGTAATCATGGTTTATTTATATACTGTGTAAATAGATGTTAAATATAAAACTTAAAATAACAAGGTACACATTGTCAAAGACAAACGAAATTGATCTCTTAGATAATTTAAACTTGTGGATTGATCCATTTCGCGCTCCCACACAATAGACATACTATATGGTTATACATAGCAAATGTTAACACTCCCTTCCAGTTTCCGAAGGATTCCCTACATTCCTGTTTCCAATGGGGCCTTTGCATTCTTTTTTTCGAAGGGACATCTACATTCCTGTTCCAGAAGAAGTCCCTGTATTCCTGTTCCCGAAAAGGCCCCTGCTTCCTGTTTCCGATGGGCTCCTGCATTCCTGTTCCCGATGGGCCCCTGCTTCCTGTTCCCCGATGGGCCTCTGCATACCTGTTCCCGATGGGCCCCTGCATTCCTGTTCCTAAAAAGACCTCTGCATTCCTGTTCCCGATAGGCCCCTGCATTCCTGTTCCCAATAGGCCCCTGCATTCCTGTTCTTAAAAAGGCCCTGCATTCCTGTTCCTAAAAATACCTCTGCATTCCTGTTCCCGATAGGCCCC
>JAYRBW010128012.1:0-16328 GCA_036023295.1 Invenusta paracnida | reverse complement strand
AAAACATTTGACGGAAGTAATAAAAGTAAATAATAATATAAAACCGCAGCGAAGCGCGGGTAAACCCAGCTAGTATTTAATATTTTAAAGTAATATTAAATGAGTATATAAGATATCATTACTAAAATATATACCATATTTTATGGAGAATAAGCCACACCTTTAATCTCATATTTTGAAATGAAAAGTGGGGATGTGGATTATACTCCAGACATAAAAAATGTAATTTTTTCACCAAAAATACTTAAAATTAAAAAAAAATTGCCAAAAATGCATCATTTATTGATAATAGATATATGCATGAAACAATTGGGTGTACCAATATACTAAATTTGGTAGGTAGATGTATAGGTAAGTAGATAACTGTAAAATAGCTCCTAGCTATAGGTTATAAACATCATTGGCATATATACAGGGTTGGCCTTTATAAACCATAACAAGCAATTTTTTCATATTTTTAGGATCTTAAAGTTAACTAATTTGATTAGCTTTGAACATTAAGCTCAGCAAATGTTCTTTACGAGACAGACACAATGCAGATAGATTTTGAAGCAGTTAGTCAGATTAAATCCATGCTGAATGGAGGAAGCCTTACTAACTGAATTATTGTGTAATATGCTGCCATATGAGTGTCTGGCTAGCACACATGCCTTGTGTGTACTCGGACATCCTCTTCATTGTGGTTTGACTGAATAAGCATGCATAATTTTTGTTTAACTGTTACATCTTGCTCTCTACTCTGTACCCCCCCCTCTCCATTATGCATGCTGCTGTTGGCCAATCATGGAGGAATGCAATCCACCCAAGAATAATAGTGCTTTTTATTGACTCACAGTGAGTTTTGGATTCATTATTCGACTGAATCATGCATCTTACTCACAATCAGCGAATTCAAATTGTCACTCTACATGAGACAGGAGTTACTTATTGTGCCCCAGCTGCTCATTTTGGAGTCTGAGTAGCCACAATTTCAGATCTCATACAGAAGCATTGTTAACAGGCTCTGTAGATGACATCCCCCATCCAAGAAGGCCCAAGAATACCACTGAGAGAGAAGATTGTCTCCTGATGCATCATTCAGTAAATAACCCCACCAACAAAAGTCGAGGCCTTTCTCAGCACATGCAAGAAATGCACAATTTCAACCAGTCCATGCCTAATTTGCAAGACATTTGTTGCAAAAGGCCACTACAGTTACATTGCTTCAAAGAAGCCACTAATGACTGCCAAACATTGTGCAGTGGTACCATCTTGCCTGGGTCCAGGAGTGAGTTGACATAACTGTTGCTGAATGGCGAAATGTACTTTTTTCGGATGAGATACCACTGCACCTTGTACAGACCACCCAGCACCATTATTTTCAAAGTTGACATGGTGTAGGCCAAGTACATGACATTGTTCAGCCTAGACTAGACTGTAAGGAGGCAGTGGCATCATGGTATGGGGTGCATTCTCTGATAAGGGACCTCTGGACCAGCACCCAGTCCATGGAACCATAACAGCAACAGGCTACATTGCAATCTTATAGGACAAGATTGAGCTATTTTTCACCACTCAGCCTATGATGATTTTCCAGCAAGATAATGCCACCCCCTACAAAGCAAGAATCATCATGGCATGGCTCCAAGAATGGGGTATCCAGATCTTGCCTTGGCCATTGATTACTAACCCCTTAACCTCTTTGATAACACGAAAATGACCCTTTTCAGGACAACCGCATTGTGATTGATACAGTAGAAGGTCAATGGCCTCTCTATTGACTAAAAAATGCATAAAAATGGCTTTATTTTTTCAAAAAATTAATAAAATATAGCTTGATATGGTTTATAAAGGCCAACCCTGTATAATATTATTGTAGTTAGCTGTTTTTATAGTATTTTTCAGACTTGATTCAGTTAACAGGCTGAATAATATTATTGTAGTTAGCAGTTTTTATAGTATTTTTCAGACCTGATTCAGTTAACAGTTACTGTCAGTGTCTAACAAGTCTTAAATTAAAAGTTGTTTTTTCTTTTGAAATTGCTGTAACTCCATTATTATAAATCAAATTTGAAAATAAAAATAAATTTGAAAATATCAAATCTATATTTTAGTTACAAAAGAATAATTTATAAATAATTTATTAGATTAAAAACCATCTAAGCTAAGCCCCCCCCCTTATCTATGGATATAATTATAATAAAGCAGTCTTTGTAAACATTGAAACTGCATCTTATTTATTGTCTAGATTAATAAAATAAAATAAATGCAGCTTAGAACTGAGAAGAATCATTTTACATACATTTTTAGATGAAATTTTGCAGTTAAAAGCTGCACACAAATCCATTCTGACACAACATTGGCGGATGCTACCAAAACATTCAAATTGTCCCAGCTAGTTAGTTTTAAAGTGCTTTTAACAAGGAGTGAGCATTCTTGTCACTCACTATATTCTTTGATTATAGCAGATTACCTGCCTAATATTAATATTAATCAGATAACCAAGTCTATTATAATAGAACTCCATACTCAAAGTCTAAACAGTTAAATGTATTTTTGATTTTGAATACAGCTTTTTGCTTGACTATTAATAAAATACTTTAATGTACAAATATGTAATAGTAATCAGGGATGCAAAAATCACTCACCCACTCGTCCCGTGGGTGAGTATATTTTCTCAGTTAATGTGTTGAGAAAACAGTAGTCTTCAAACTATACGGTCATGTTATGTATCTAGCAGCTATCATAGACAGATGCAACAGAGATAAATTGATATATATGTATTCCTTACCTTGTGTATCTATTAATCTGTATACAGTGTTGCGATGCTTCCTATATGTAAACCACTACATTAACATAGCTAGTTATTACACATGTCATGATGACAGACATAGAGACATTGATTAATCTGTTGTCAAATAATCAATTTTAAATCATCATTAACCAATCAGGTTGTCAACCTTGTTATTGATAAATCTGTGCACCTGTCTTATATTGCTGTATCATTGATGCCATTAACCAATCAGGTTGTCAACCTTGTTATTAATAAATCTGTGCGCCTGTCTTATATTGCTGTATCATTGATGCCATTAACCAATCAGGTTGTCAACCTTGTTATTGATAAATCTGTGCACCTGTCTTATATTGCCGTATCATTGATGCCATTAACCAATCAGGTTAATCTATTCAGATTCCCTAATTATAACTCAAGCGTGGTAATCTATTACAATCAAAGACGTTTAAATATACTATCTAGACTAGACACTCTTTAAAATATCTGTAATTTCGATTTGGAATTAATTTTTTGTTTGGTAGGCAAAAAAATAAATTTACTATCTTTTATAGTATAAAGGGTCGATTTTCATACAGGAAAATGTACCTGATACAAAATATAGATATGAAAAGTAAAACAATATACATGTGCTTCAAAATATCACCTATAACATATGTAATTTATAGGAGTATAACTTAAATAATAATAAAGTTTGTCAATGACCACAATTTTATAAAAAAAGATGCATAGTTTTGACTTATAGTTTATGTACGCATCCTTTTGCATACCAAATTTCTATAGTTATAGTCTATTTTGATTGGCTGTGCCTGAGATGTCAACCAAAGAATTACATTTATTTTGTCTCTCTTTCTATTATCATGTCTAGTCTATGTTGATAGTATATTTAAACGTTTTTGATTGCAATCTAGATTCTAATAAATGACAATAAATGGATGGGAGGAGTGGGAATGGCTAAAACATGACATCTCAAAGGACGTCATGTATTGCAACTGCTGTCGACAAAACTCGCCGAATGAAAAGGGTCTCTTTGTTATTGGTACGAATGTCTTCAAGCTGGAAAGTATAAAGTTCCATGAAAATCAATGTTGCATGTTCAAAATAGACTTTCCTATACCTATAGCTAAAAATGCACCCCCAAGTACCACAAAAGCAGAGGCGACAATTTACGCATTTACGTCACAAGACACAAGTGACTAAGTTGTTTTTGACAGCACATGCACTTGTAAAGAAGGGATGCCATTCTCCAATAAATAGTAATATTAATTGGGGAACTGACATATCCAATGTGGGTGAGACAGGCAAATAAGTTGATTAAAAGTCACTCGCCCGGTGGCAAGTAAGAATAAGGAGCCACTTGCCCTATGGGCGAGTGGATATTTTTTGTAGTTTGCATCCCTGTATGATGAATTGAAATATAGACAAATATTTACCAGAATTTGTGTGAAAGAGAAATGTAATTTACAATATGATAAGATGCTGTTTTTATAGACTGCATACTCATAGAATTTTAAGTAAAACTAAAGGTGATTTTATGCCAGGGCCAAAACTGTTATTTTTTGCCAGAGCCAAAGTTACAGAAAACTACTGGACAGATTATATGCCCTTGCCAAATATATAATCTAAATACCTTGCTCTACATTCATACCAATTTTCAACTTCATCAGTTAATAACTGTGGTCTATAGGTATCCTAGTATTGGACAAACAAGGCCTTATTTGCTAATTATTTACATGCATTTGTATGGTACAATTAAAATGAACTCAATTTTAAAGTGTTTTTTGATTCTATGACCCCTATAGGCCACAGTTATTAACCAACGAAGAAAATTGGTATGAATGTAGAGCAAGGTATGTAGATTATATATTTGGCTAGAGTGTATAATCTGTCCACTGTCTAGTAGTTTTCTGTAACTGTTTCCAGCAGAAAATTATCTAAATTTTAAAGAGTTTTTGGGGGTATTTTTTTATACTATACCTATGGCTATATGACAGTTATTAACCAATAAAGTTGAAAATTAGTATTGAAAGTAAGACTAGGACTCAAAATATTCAGTTAGTTAAGTCTAAGAACATCCTTGAAGAAGATTCCACTCTTTCGGTCCAGTATATTTTTAATATGCTAAATATTAGTCAAGCAATGGTACAGTGAATCCTTGAATTTTATATAGAATGTGTATATAGTTGAAAATGCAATGGATTCCACATACCCTATCTGACCAAAACAAAGAACAACATGTAACATATTGTAAACATTTTTTAGAATTATTCCTATCTCAACTTATTTACAAAAACTTAATAATAATAGATAAAAAATGTTTTTTTGCTTGAAACCTGTGCAGTCATAAAACAAAATTGGAGAATGGGTTTCACCCAATAGTAACAAGGTGAACACTCCAAACAGAAAACCAAAGGAGAGGAAATTCTTGACTATTATTGCCATGAGCATACAAGGGGAGCACTATTTTAATGTTCAATCTTGTGCAAAAACACTTGACAGTGATATTTTTAATGTTGTTGTTGGCCATGCCCATTATAATGTTAAGATAGAAGATAGAAAGATGAATAAAAGTACATTTTATTAGGCATAGATTAAAACAAGAATAAACATATTAATTTATGCCTAAAAAAGTGTACTTTTATGATAAAGACATACAAAAGCTCTTGCTTGTTTTAATTATGCCTAAAAAAGTGTACTTTTATTCATCTTTCTATCTTCTAACTTGACAGTGATGGTTATATTCAGTTTTTGTGAGATCTTGAACAATATCTACTATGCCATCCAACATATCCTCTTAGAATGGAGAATGTTTATCTTGTTCACAATAATGCCAGTCCTCATGTTTCCTGGGCAACCCAAGCTTATTTGAAAGAAAAGGCTGTCAGGTTTATTTTCCATGGATTTGTCTCACACAAATTTACTCTTACTCCTGCATTTACTCCTATCTATTTATATATAAATGTCAATTATCTTCTCCTAAGATCTTGTTCAAAAGTGGTATATTGCAGACCACTATTAAGCAACCTTTTTATTCTCAAGACTGCAACATGTGTGATGCATACATCTTTCCCAGGCTAGAGTCCACTAGTAATGTAAATATTGAAAACCAGCAACAACTTTAAAAATTCCTTGAAGACCAGTTACCACTTTTTGCAAAAGAATGTATGTGTCAGGCATTGACCAACTTGTGCTTAATCTTCTAAATAATCTTGGATAATGAAGGTAATTATGTGCCTAAACTATATGGTGTCTTATGTATTCAATAATACTACTATAATTGTAATTATATAATATTGTTATAATAAAAGCAATATCTGCATGAAAATTTCTCTCTTACACCATTATAAATACACAGCATTATAAATATGCGCTTAATTCTTGATACAGCCTATAATATAATTTAAATTTAATATATGTTGTCCATTTTTTAATTTCAACATATATTATACACTATACTTTGTCTTTATTCAGTACTGTCTCAGAATTCAGAGTCAGATTAGATTTAGAATCAGCCAGATTCACATTCAAAAAATATAAATAAATAAATGGTAATAGAGAATTATTATTATTATGTAAATATAATCAACATTTATATATTACAGATTAAAAATATGGAAAATGTTCAAAATATTATCTTTAATTTTAGAGGCACAAGGCTAAAGACAGTGAAAGTAAGCCAAATAAAAATATAAGTAATCACAGCTATTAGTATTATACAACAGGGTTGGCCTTTATAAACTGTAACAAGCTATATTTTTCGATTTTCTGAAAAAATAAACCCATATTTATGCATTTTTAGTCAATAGACCTTCTACTGTATCTTTACGATGTGGTGGCCCTAAAAATGGCCGTTTTGTGTTATCAAAGGGGTTGAGGGGTTAGTAATTGATGGCCAAGGCAAGACCTGGATACCACACTTTTGAAGCCATGCCATGGTGATTCTTGCTTTGTGGGTGGTGGCATTGTCTTGCTGGAAGATCATCATAGGCTGAGCTGGGAAAACTAGCTCAAACTTGTCCTCCAGGATTGCAATCTAGCCTCTTGCTGTTGTTTCCTTGGACTTGGTACAGGTCCAGAGGTCCCTGATTGGAGAATGCACCTCATACCATGATGCCATCTCCTCCAGGATTGCGATGTAGCCTCTTGCAGTTATGTTTCCTTGGATATGGTGCAGGTCCAGAGGTTCCTGATCAGAGAATGCACCCCATACAATGATGCCATCGCCTCCTCCTTACAGTCTAGACTGAATGATGTTACATACACAGCCTATACCACATCTACTTTCAAAATAATGGTGCTAGGTGGTCTGTACAAGGTGCAGTGGTGTCTCATTCAAAAAAATAACATTTTGCCATTTAGCAACAGTTATGTCAACTTGCTCCTGTACCCAGGCAAAATGGTACTGCTGCACAATGTCTGGCAGTCATTAGTGGCTTCTTTGAAGCAATGTAGCTGTAGTGGCCTGCTGCAACAAGTATCTTGCAAATCAGGTGTGGACTGAGGTTGAGATTGAGATTGTGCATTTCTCGCATGTGCTGAGAAAGGCCTCCACTGCTGGTGGTGGTGTGATTTACTGAATGATGCATCAGGAGACAATCTTCTATCTCAGTAGTATTCTTGGGCCTTCCTGGATGGGGGATGTCATCTACAGAGCCTGTTTGACAATGCTTCTGTATGAGATCTGAAATAGTGGCTACTTGGATTCCAAAACCAGCAGCTAGGGCATGATAAGTAAATCTTGTCTCATGTAGAGTGACAAATTGAATTGTTACTGGTCATGAGTAAGATGCATGATTCAGTCGAATAATGAAAACAAAACTCACTGTGAGTCAATTTATAAAAAGCACAATTATTCTTCTATTTTTCATATTTAACATTAATAAATCTTAGTTAATCTTTATTATAATGAATGAATTATTTCTGATTTATTATAATGTTTTCATTAATAATATTATTATTAAACTCATCAAATTTAAAATTTATTAACTTTCTATTAATTTTTAATCCTTAAAAATTCAGCAATTTTCTATGCTTTGCCTTTGGCTTTAACTTTTAGCAATTGCTGGAGTTGTAAATGAATTACTATATTAGTCAGATTGTTACATTCATTAGAACAAGTCCAGGAGACCAGGACCAGAATGAGATATAATTTTAAATTTTATAAAATATACCTATTACTAAAATACTATAAGTATTAGACTTAGTAGTGGATAAAAATAATACACATTTACACATAATAGTTTTAGTTTATAAACATTTACCTTATTATCAGATTCAATTAAAATATGGAAGTTACTTCCAGAAGAACACTAAAGTCTAAATTTAAGACCTAAAAACTCATCTGAGAAAATAATTTAAAAACTATTTTGTTTATAAATTTTTACCATAGCGATATTGTAAAATCTTTAATCCAGTAAAACAAATAGCAAACCAAACAAATATACAAAGAAATGTATCACAATCACGGAGAATTTAAATAGATCTATCCATAATCAATAGTACAGTCACGATTATAAAACAAATAGTAGAGCACAGAGGTGCATTTCAACAAAAGCGAAAGCATATAGTTGAACTTTTCAATGCAATATTCTAACACCATAGATTTCCAATCTGATATCAAATTTGACCTAAATAGTTGTCTTCACTAAAATTTGGTTATTACTAAATAAGTGCTATGGGTTATAAATAGTATACAGTATTACTTTTTAAAATTAAATAAATATAAATATATTTTTCATCAAAGTAAACAGACAAGCTTCATAAATGAGCGATTATAGGATCACCTAAAATTTTAATATTAATTAAATAATATATTTTAATGATCATCACACACTCAGCTGCTATACCAGGACAGTGTAATATACAAATTAGGACGGAATTCTTTTAAATTGACGTAATTTGTGTAATTTTCAATTAATTTTACTGAATTTTGGCATATAATTTCTGTAAAATATTAACAGCAGTTGGAATCTATCTTTGTTTATTATTAGTCACGAATGGGACAGTATTAAAAAAAGATATAACATCGATTTAAAAGTTTTAAATCGATGTTATGTGTAAGCATATCACCATATTCGAAATGTATATAAAAAATTTTGAAACAGACGATATGTACATAATTGTGTTCCATATTCATTTGTTTTTGTTCCGATATTGATTATTTAAAATAAGTTTTACTTTATGTAAAATAATGTTGTAACTAATTTTGATTATACCGTAGTGAATTTTCATCGTTTGAATATAGATTTTTTTTACTTAGCAAAATTCTATTTTTTTCTTATTTGGGCAAGTAACAAGAATAATAATTAATTAATATAAATAACATTATATATTATTCAATTAGTTTACTCTAATCAGTTCTATAATATAGAACAATAAATTCTTATAATTCTTGTTTTAAATGTATAACATTTTATACAAGTATAAGTTTAAAATGTAATAAAAATTAACTCAAGAACTTAAAAGGGCATATTTTACAGGATTTAGTAAGATGCCACCATGATGTAAAAGATGACTTTTAATAATGCCAGATTTGTAAGACTTGTAATAATACCACAAGATACCTATAGGATATGAAAGATCACCTTAAGTTATCAATAGTTGCCTACAGGTCAAATTATGTTATGAATAGGTAAATATTAAATTGCAGATATACAACTGCAGAGCGCTCTTTAACCAGGTATGAGCTAGGTATGTAACATTATATATGTAGTGAGAGGAATTGAACATTCTACCTGTCAGTTATATTTGTAATTGAAAAAGGATAATTAATAAAAACTTTGATTAAAGCGTAGCTTCTCAAACATGATTTTAGGGAAATATTATTGTAAAAATTATAGGTACATTAATTTTATTTTAGAACTAAAATGAGTAACATATATTAATATAGGCAAAATAAATTCAACTTTTTAAATCATCTTTACTTAAATACTTAATTGTATCAATTATGAAAATTTAATGTTAATATTTAAATACTCAAATAATCTTTTTTTCTTATTCTCTTCATTGCAACAGACCAGATCTAGATTTAAACAAAATTAACCAAGTTAAGCTGTAATTATAGATCACTCTAAACAACATTCTAAAACATCTGACAATTAAGTTCAAAATCATTATTACATAAATTTACATTTTATGAGGTTACAGCTTGATATGTTATATTATACCTCTTTATACTGTGATTAATACCAGGTCATAATTATACAGGAGCATATACAAAATTAGATATTTGATTAGATGAAAATTACCAATCAAAAGAGAGTAAAAAAATTAATATAATTGATATTGCCTTCTACAAATATGATATTTTATAAAGAGATAATCTTGAATTAGAAACTCGTCATAAAGCTGATCAACAAAGGATTCAAGAATTAGATTCAATTATATATTCTACATATATTGAAAAAGTTTAACGATTTCTTGTTAAGAAAATATTACAAGCAAAAGTAAAATTAGTTATGGGATTGGCTGATGAGATTCATACAGAATTAAGAAAACAGAAATAATTTCTAAAAGTAAAAGTATTTAATAAAGATGATATTAACTCAGTGGATTTAATTCATATGGCAAATGAACGTGGGTACCAATATATTTTAACTGTAATAGATTTATATTCAAGACTTTCGTGAGGTATACCATTAAAAAATAAACAAGTTAATACAATGAAAGAAGCTTTTGAAATTATATATAACGATCGTAAACCAAAGAAATTATGGGTTGGCAATGGTACTTATTTCTATAATAAAGTCAAGGACTCCTATAATACTATAAAGTAGTCCTTGAATATAGTTTTTAAGAAATATTTAACTGAAATTAAAATCGATATTTACTCTACATATAATGCAAGGAAATATGTTTTTATCGAAAGATTAAATAGAACTCTTCAAGGAATTATGTACAACAGATTCACAGAGCAAGGCAGTAAATAGTGGTTACAATTACTGCCAGATGTTATAGACTATTATAATAGTAAGTATAACCGATCAATTAAAACACACTCACAAAGGCATCCAAAAATCTAGACAGTATTAGATAAGCAATTACTTAAAATAATTTTGAGAATGAAGTGGGTGCTTCACAACAGGAAAACAAATTTAATGTTGTTAATCGTATGCGTATATTTAAATATAAAAATAAATTTGTGAAAGGTTATGTTGGGTATTGGACGAATGAAATCTTTGTAATACTTAGATTTTATTGCAATGAGTTACAGAAGACAGATTTTAGTTTACAAACTGACGACGATTATAACTGATAATGATTTGCAATCAATCTTTTCAGAAATTAAAATAAGGTTTTCTCTCCTGAAAAATAAGTGGAATTTAACAAATTTATTAAGAATATGCCGATTTTGCAAGGCAGTAATAAAAAACGCTACTAAAGGATGAGGAAGATACAATTCAAGAAACTACTCATGAAAGAGAGGGGGAAAAATGTAGGTTGTGTTGGTTAGATAATCTTGAATTTGTGGCTAATAAACTCAAGAATTCTCTAACACATCTATATCGATTCGTTTTGAAGAATATCAGGAAAGTGGCAATCCTTTGCAGATTTTAATTTACTTAATTATATTAGAATGTGCATTCCAGAACAATCTGATGAGAGTTAAATTTAACATTCGTGGTATTTTAAAAGTTAAAAAAAAATGTTTCCAGTGTGTCAATTACAAAGGATTCTGCGAGTGAACAATATTCATTTAAGTAAGAGTGACATTTATTTTAGTTTACGTTTGCATGGCTTTATTTCCTGCTATCCAAGAGTAATGTAATCTTCTCTTCCAATTTCGTTTTTTTAGACAACTTTAAGTACTTAAATATTTCTTGTCAAACTGAGCTTGATTACTTTACTTCCATATAACTCTTTTTTGTTTACTTGTCTCCGATTGGAGAATCTTTATTTACACTGTATACGATTGACTAACTAACATAGACAAACTAAGCTTATTTGAGAGCGCAATTTCTCAAGCCAAACAATAAAATCAATCGATAATAAACTACATAATTTTGCAAACTTTTAAGTCACAAAGCCCCAAGAAAAAATGCATTGTTAACAGCTAGCTGCTCTAGTTTGTCTATGTTTTTAGTCATTGAGTATACCATACTTCATACAACTGTTAATGAATTATATAATCTAATTCTTATGGTTTCACGGTTGAATACATATTCCCCGATTGGAGAATAATGCACTCTACCGTGAAACAGTGTATAACAGTTCAGATATATGTAATAACATTTACTAAATATATTCTGAGCATAAGATTTTATTAACTAATAAATATTGACTACTAAATTTTTTAATGCGAATTTTTTTACTACTATTGCTTCACCATGTTTAGATTATCTGTCGATAAAATTGTACAATGTGAAATATACATAATCAATAAAAGTGGTTTCTGTTTATTTATTACTCAATGCGTGAAACAATATTTATTTACACTAGTATGCGATCGGAGAAACTTTATTTACTTATACATATTATATCTTAAAAAATGACTCTTACTTTTTCTGACTTTATAAATAAATAAGGAATAGATACTGCTACTAATTTTCAATTAATTAAATGTGCAAAAGAATTGAGAGATGAAATTTTTCTTAATTTAAAAAATAAGAAAAACTGTTCTGCTATTCTAAATATTCATACATCGAAAGAAAGAGAAATTCATCATTCAGCATTATGTAAAAACGAATCTAGTATAATATTTTTTATACTATGATTTAGATCAAAGAAATGAAACAAAAATTGACCTCATAATGATTTTATTTCTTCAACTTTTAAACTCTAACAATTAGGTGAGAAATTTTACAGTCAAATAAGTTTATGGGTTTTATATCAACTTTCTCTTGGTAAAATATGTCAAGAAATTGTTTTAGATCTGACATAAAATTTATCTTACAAAAATGTCAAGAGTAAAACAGAAATTAATATGGCACGTAATAAAATTATCAATTTAACACCACCAGTAAATAAAAGAGCACTGCCAACAAATTGTATATAGATAATACTATATCTTCTTTAACTACAAACAACTTGGATATGAAGAAGAATAAAATTATAAATTTAGGCGAAGCAATTACAGAACATCATGCTGCTAATTTATATTATTTTGACTATAAAGCGTTGAGTGTAAATTAAGTAATTGATAGAAATATTGGTGAACTACAAATCGGAATTATGTTGATTCTTCTCTCACATCTCTAATCACACCACAATTAAATATGAAGCATAATAAAATTATTCAACTTAGTATTCCTTCTAATGACAATGATGTATCCAGTAAATATTATGTTGATGTTGAAACACGGAAGTTGTAGCAAGTAATTAATATACAGTTTGGTGAACTAAAAACCTATTTCATAAAGAATAAATCTCCATATGTAAATGACCGTATTGCCACTAATTCACTTATTTCTCTATTCCAAAGAAAGTACAAGAAGAATATTTTAATTACAAATACACTCGAGATGAATATACTCCAACGTTTTGAATATCATCTAAATTTCACCAAGAATTAAAACGTGTTAGTAGAACTGATTATAGAGAAAATAAAACAGTTGCAAAAGAAATAAATAAAAATCTTGTTAATTATCCCACAACGAGAGTTGGCTCAACTAAATTATTTAATAATGTTTTAAATTTTAATGGTACAAATAGTATTGGAACTTCAACAACATTTGGTAGTAATTTCCCGTTCTTTATTCTTGCAACTGGTTATGCAGATGGTACAGTATTTATTAGTTCTATATGAAATAATTACTTTGGTTGGTATGGTGCTGGTCAAGGATTAGTTTATATGGAAGGTTTGTTCATGGAATGAGTAGTAATTTAATACCAGCACAAAATAGAGAGAGCAACTTACATTTATATATATTAATAAATCTTGATGGAACAAAGGCATTTTGGGATGAAAAAACAAAAACAAAAATACAAGGTATTACTGCTAGTTCAGTAACAAATTGGAATCAAAATGTAATTATTGTTAAACCATTAATTCATCCAATCGAAGCAGGAAAGTTGACAGTTAATGAATGTTTATGTTTTGATTATTCAATGGCAGATACAACTGTTACTAAGAATATAGATTTTTTTGTAAAATATTATATATTCACTTGGATAGATTATTTCAAATTTATTAAAAATGTAGTAATGAACAAATAAACATTCAAGAACATGATTAAAAAAGAAAACTCTTGAAGGTAGAATAAATGAACAACATATTTTTATCCGGATCTTTCTCAATTAAATACCGAAAGAGACAAAGATAGAACAAAAAATATGTAAGATTAAAAATAGAATAAGAAAAACAATTACATACATAGCTCATTATATGAAAATTTAAAAATAAATGGGGTAAAGCAGATACTATAATTAAATAGGAGAAATAACTTTAGTATTGCTAACTTCAATAACTGCAGTAATTGTAAGAACAAGTGGTTAAATAATTGCTTCTCCTATTGCAGCAACTATTGCTAGTATTTTAGGTGGAGTAGCTGCAGTAAAAACAAAAATTATTATTGGATTAACTTCAAAAAAGAAATCTCATTATAGATCTATTTTTGAAGTAATGAATTCTTATATAAATAAATTATATATTTATTTTGAGAAATGTAGAGATGATGAAAAAATTACTTTCAAAGAGTTAGAAGGATTTAATAATCTTTTAATGGAAATGGATAAAAATATAAATGCATTAAAATTAAAACTTAAATAGAATACTAGTAATAAAATATCACAAAAAGAATTACCAACAACTGGAATTGATAGCAATTATAAAACTCTAAAATCATCAGTTATTAAAACAATTCAAAGAGAAATTGAAATTGAAAATTTAAGAGAAAATTTAATAAGAGAAAAAAAGAAAAGAATAAATTACAAATAAATATAAATTTATATTCGTTAAAATTAAAATATAAAAAAGAAAAAAGAAAAAGAAAAATCACACTGTATTTATAATTAATTTTTTGGCTAATTAATCGTTAAAAATTAAATCTTTTAATTTTTTCTAATTAATTTTTTTATTCGTTTTTCTTTGAACATTCTATAAAATTCTGAACTAATGAATATTTTCTTGCAAAAGGATGAATTTTTGTTTAATGAATAAATGATGAACATGTACACCATTTTGACTATTGCTCCAAAAACAACATAATAAATTGGATATAATTTGTTACAATCTTTTAATTTATTTAAAATATTTTGTTTTGCATCATGATTAGTATTAGAAAAACTATGCTTTAATTCCATGATTATTTTTCTTCGATTTGAAATATAATCTATTTATATTGTTTGTTTTTAAAAAGCCAATAATTGTACATCTTCCCAAACATACCCAATTTTTTATCTGAGATGATGATGTAATTTATGACTAATTCTACCAATACAACTCTAAACTTCGTCTCTGTTATCTGAAAAAGATGAGCTAAATATATACGTGTTTGTTATATATATTTCACACAATAAATAATTATCGTAAGTTTGACAACAAATTAAGGTAGAATTACAATTTGGCATTTCTTATTTCTTTATAAATAAAAAAATAATATCAATTCTCATATTTAGTTTTAAAAAAGTAAAATTTTTACTCATTAAAATGGCATTCAAAAGACAGTTAAATTTGGATAAAAAAGAAACAAGCTTTCTATACCAACAACAGAAGGCACTTGAAGTACCGGTAGCTCCAACGAGTAGATTTAAATTAACTTATAGAGCAGATGCAAAGAACTTAAATTTAATTAAATTCTTTGGTGAACAAGAGCAAATATTTAGTTTACCAGAATTTTATAAAGCTAAATCATTTACAAATAATACTCCAGTTTAATATAAATTTAAATATGCTACTAATTATATAAATGATCATGTTGAAGAATTATATCATCGTCTAAGAACTTAAAGTTAAACTAATAATAGAAGTAAAATTATACTAAAACCAGTAAAAAAATTCTACTCTTCTCATGAACAGGATATTCCCAAAATTTAGTTACATTTAAAAAACCAATTACTATACATTTTAAGAATGATTTAGATGAGGAACTGAGAGATAATTTGAATAATCTAATATTACTTTAGTAGAAGAATTTGAAGGAAAATGAAGTGGTTTAGTATTTGAAAATATAGTAAGTACACTTATATCACTAAATGTAATTAATGACTTGAATGGTAGTTCTTTTATTAAACTTAATTTTAAGAGTTAATATTGAATTAATATAAAAAAGGAAGATAACAATTGTTTTTTACATTATTAACTGATGAGAAGTTTTAAAATAATCAACATAACAATTTAGTAGGTAATGAGTTACAATAAATTTTTTAGGGAGTATAATGACTTCTTTAATGAGATATTTCATGAGATAGAGTTTTAAATTGAAAAAAGATATACAAAAAATAGAAAATGAACTTAGACGGCATGATAATATAGATCTAAATATTTTTACTTCACTTCTATGCTATTTCACTTCTACGTCGTCTACCTTTTAACGACGGTATTGCAATCTCGAAAAGTTTGCCTGTCCAACGGCTATATAAAATTTGAATTGAAAGTTTGTTCGTTAGTGTTTCCTTATTG
>JAYRBW010128001.1:0-16329 GCA_036023295.1 Invenusta paracnida | reverse complement strand
TATACCACTGGAAACTGAGCCCTCAGGTAATTTTCTACATTGTTGTAAATGATTATTTAAGGTTCTAAGAATAAATTGATTTAAATAATTATTTTCAAATGATTTATTTTTTGTTGCCAAACAAAATCTACTCAGGCGATAGGCACTCTCGACTCCTTCTTTAAAACCACACATTGAGGCTATAGCTGGCATGTCCACAATGCATGTAACTTAATGAACTTTACATTAGTATCAGAAATATTATTTATATTATGTAGAATTTCTATTTCTTGTTGAAATTTAGATAGAATAGAGTCAATACCAAAGATTTTAAGATCTTCTGTAAAGCAAATATCTAACAAAAAAGATATTTCAAATTTAAAGCAATATTCATTAGGAAAATTAAGCAAAGAAAAATAAAACAGATAATTTATGGGTTTTCAGAAAGGATCCTATCCATCAACAACTTCAATATCATCATAATATAAAATAATGTGCAAATTCAAGGCAATTGATTGGCTTAGGCAATTGTTTTGTTTAAATAGGTTACCATCATTCATTGTTTTTAAAATAGGAGAGTTTAAAGGGGTGTGTTGGTACAAAAGTGTTTTGAAATTTTTATTTTGTAAAAATAATTGTAATGTAGTGGCAATTGGGAAATAGCTAAAAGTGTTAGGCTTATCATCAGAATATTGGTAATAAATTGGGTCCAAAGATTGTACATAAGTTATTTATATATTTAGAAAAATTGTCTACACTACTAACTGAGTTAAAATATTCATTAATATTTGATTTAATACTAAAAAGATTTTCTTTGGCTAAATTACAGATGGCTGAATCTTCAATTGTCTGAAACATAAAATGGAAAAAAATTAGTTTCTGAATAGAAGTTTTATAAATAACAAAATAATTATCAGCGATAATTTTTGTGTGATTATTATTGATTAATTATGTGTGATTAATGTGTAATTAATGTGTGATAAAAAGCATACAGTTCAAAAAATATATTTTTAAATCTATTATATAGACATATACATACATCACATAGTTTATATATATATATATTTATTAAAAGTCAAGTTAATTTGTCATTAGACATAAAACTATAATATGTATGTATATTTTACTTATATATATGACTTGTAGCTCTCTGAAATATATATAAAATAAGTTCAATTTATAGAAACATACCTATATATTCATCCAAAGATAACAATAAAATTTATACAGCTATTTGTTCAAATAGACCCTATTATTTTACCACTTTTTTCTTCATTACTAAATTATTGTCAAAATAAGTTATGTAGCTATAGCTGCATATCATTATATTATATATATGATGCAGGGCCCTTTAACAAATTAATATAGCATATATGTGCTATGTAAAAAGGGGGAAAGGGACAGTACATATATAATGCCAATTGGGCCTATTTTAACAATAACTGTATATCACTATATAAATTAAAATGGGGCATCATAACAGGGCTTATTTTAACCAATAAATAGCTATATAATAATTGTTATTGGTTTATTATAAAGGAAAAAACTGGGCAGCATAACAAGGCCTTTTTTAACCTGTAAATAGCAATATAATTTTTTTTTCATTATTATAAACGAAAAAATGTGTAACATGACGGTTTATTTTAAGCAATAAATAGCTATATAATTATTTTGCATACATGAAAAAAATTGTTATACCTGACTAATTCCATTTTCAGTTTTTGTACTTAAAATTGGGCTAGCATGGCCTTGAAGTCCCGTTTCTCCACACTTTTTTCTTCACTTCCACTTTCACTTTCAACTTGTAGTTGATCTGCCCCTTGGGTTGGCCATGGCCTGGCTCTGATTCAACATTATTATCAACAACAATTTTAGCTTGTAATTCTTCAAGTTTAAGTTCATTATGTTTCCCCAAAAAGTGTCCGATTGACAATCTTTTAAATGTCTTTGTAGGATTTACTTCACTTAGATTTAAAGTTGCAACTAAAATAAAAACAATTTATTAGAAAATTAAAATGGCGAGATTGACTATTTATATGGGCTAAATAAACAGACGTCTAAAGTTCTAAATTCACTGCACTCTACATATTTTGATGGACAAGAAAATACTGTTGGCATAAATCAAGTAATGTACTTATAAAAGTATCAATTAATATATTACAAATTAAAGTTTGTAATAAAATAACCTACGTTTCAATGTTTTATAAAAAAAAATTGTGGAATTTAAAATAGCACAATAATTTAACAACGAAACTACTTAAACAAGTGAAAATTATTATTTAAGTATGGGTAAAGCAGCTTCTAATAATATTTTAATAAAACTAATAAAACAATATTAATAATCATACTAGAATAGTGAACAGCTTAATATCGAGCACACCACTTGTATACCGGTTTCAAGGTATTTACTTCTCATGAATACAAGGTAAGTTTGAACAAATACGGTGTAGAGTTCGCACTCCAACCGATTCAGCTACCTAGAGTTGGACCTGTTGGCCTTCTATTGGCTCTCATGATGCCTTCTCTCACGTCGTTACTTATTCTCACCCAGCTCAAGACTATGATGTTGTCGCTTCTTGTTTTATCAAACTCCAGTGTTTTCTCTTTCCCATCATGACATTTCTCCTCGAATTCTAACAAGTTTTCCTTAACAATCTTCTCGCCGCGGTCGATTTCCTTTCTTGTTCCTGGAATCGTTATGTCATTCGCGAACGTTGACCCATGTATCCACGACACTTCAATCTTGCAGTCTTCTCCCCTTCTCCTATTAGCCTCTCTCATTGCCGTTGCTTGTATTGAATGGGATCGGAGACGTCGCACACCCTTCCCTAAGGCCCCTTTGAGGTTTCCACACGGTACAGACCTTTTCCCTTGACTTCATTATGAACTTTTGTTAAGTTGGAAAGCTCGGGTTTTTTATTACATTTTATTAAATTTATTTTACTTTACGAGTGGTTTTTCTTTCTTTCTTTAAAAAAGTGACCAGTACCTTTTTTCCCGCATCATAGAGGGCCATGTTTTTAACGAGTGGGGATGTATATACACTGCATATATATGTTTTATTGTTTGATTAATACTTACTGTTTTGCGCAGTAAAATATTTCGCTTTTTGTATCTAAACTTGAATATTATTCTCTAGAATTTTTGTAATATTTTAAATCAGTGGAATCATTAAATATAGCCAATTTGTCACAATACAACAGAGTGTATTATCTTAAAATGTTAAGCTACATTATTTTGTTTACATTTATATTTACATATGTGTATGTGTTCCTTTTTAACTTCTTTATTGTGTCCTCTTTCAGAATGTGGTGAAGGATGGGTTGCCCTTCCCTCTGGTAGCTGTAGCAAGCTATTTGTAAAAAAGGTGTCGTTTTTTCAAGCTATGAAATCTTGTGGAAGTCATCATTCTCAGCTTGCTTCAATTAAAACACTAGATGACCAGAAATATTTGTTTAATGAGGTATGTATGTTTTAATTACAGTTAATTATAAATATTTCCTATTGCACTTTTTCGATTTCTATTTAGTAAAAGTGTAGTTGTATGTATATTTCTTTGTTTGTTTACCTTTATATATTTACCTTTGCATGTTTACTTTTGTATGTTTGTTCTTACCCTTTAACCTATCTGAATAAAGTAGACAGATTAGATGTATTTTTAATCAAAAAGATCACTCTGGATTACTGCTAATTTTGAATTGTTTAAGTTGAAAAATAGCTATGTGCACATTAATATTATACACACAAAATATACTAACAAATTATATTAATTATTATACGCATAACTTCAATTAAATTCTAGTCATGAATTAAAAATAAAGACTAGTTTAACACTTTAAATAAATGGTTTTAATAAATACATCTTAACGCATTAACTGCTTAGTATAGATTTTGTTTCTATTAAAATACATAGTTTTCAGATAAATAAATTCTATATCAATAACTAATCATTTTAGCACTCTTAATTTTGTTGCGAATATTTATTTTTTATTCCTCGAAATAATTCAAATTCATTTAATCATCTGACTAACATAGATCAACAAAAGTCAAAGTATTCAACGTGCCTGGATCGGTCTTACTGATTTTGGCAACGAGGGAACGTTTCGATGGCTGTCTGGGTTTCCCCTTAACGAGAGTGTGCTTTTTTGGGCGAACAGCACTGAAGAAAATATGCGTGATCATGATTGTATCTTGGTCCAGATTCAACATCCAAGTAAAATTTAATTGACACTTAATTACAAATGACACATCCAACATTTTAGTTAAATTTCTAAAGGATTCTTGTGCTATAGACAATGATAATATATGCTAATATATAACAATGATTACATCATGTCAAGCTAAGTATTATTACTATTTATTGCATTTCAAATATATAAACCTACGAACATACCGATATTTCAGAAAATTTAAATGCTATCAACTGTATTTATTTTAAAAATACGTTTATTTCAAAGTTAATAATATCAATAATGTTATATTCATTTTTTCGGTTTTCATATACTTATGTTAATAGTTTTTATGCGTATCGGTTTACTATTGTACTTGCTGTTTATTTAAGCTTATCATTTTTAAAACGAACACGAGTGTCATAACATTGGATCATTTTTGTGTTATTAATTGTATAATGTCACAGAAATCTCTTACATATTTCATTTGCTCATAATATAAATTTCGTTAACCGATAGTAGGTATTGTGTACTTTTGTAGAATGTGGATTCTTCTGTTATTTTAGTAAAGCCAAATTTTAACAGGCTTATTTTATTAAATACTATATTGTTTTTAATGATATGTTTAATAAAAGCTATCTAAGATTGTAATAGACACCCAAACTTTGTGTTAATATTTTGAGTAATATTTTACGATGTTTTCCTGTCTACTGATTTTTAAAATTTATATAATATATGGCTTACCTCGCTATTAATAATTATTAATATACAAATATAAGATATATACAAATTTTAATTTTAGTCGTAGACTTAAACTAATTAATTTCAATGCTGAAGCGCAAATTAATTAATTAAGAATATCTCGGAAAAGTGTGAACGCAATTTACTCTCGATATAATAATTGTGAGGTTTAATTCTTTACTATAGAAAACATCAGAATGGATCGTCTGATACTGTAGTACTTCATACTGTTATTATTTTAACACCACCATCTTGTTAGGAACACAAGGTGGAGGTATCTCACATGAGTATATTCCAATTTTCAGACTCTCCGACTCCCACTGCGGAGAAGAGCTGGTACCGTGTTAGATGTGATATCCAGGCAGATGCCTTCTTATGTGCGGGAAACTCAACTTCTACTACGCTCAATGTCAATACCCTGTCCCCAGCCATTGGTGTCTGTCCTAGTGGATTTTTTAAGAGAGGAACCTCTTGTTTCAAAGTCAGTAGAATGAGGGATAAAATAAATGAAACTTCTTAAATTAGCATTATTTAAATATCTTTATAGGTGGTTTAAGAGGCAAATCAACGTCCAAGTGATATTATTATTATTATGTTTACATTATTAATTCATTTTTTATTCAAAGTGCATTAATTCATTTTTTAAACACTAATGTGTATTTAATTATATTAGGCTAAAGATTTAAACTAGATTGATAAAACTAGACCAATACGAGGTCAATTATATATTCTCACATACTAAAATTTAAGTTATAAATCAACTTAAATATCTTGTATGTTATTAGTTTACCAAATAGCTTCTTATTAATAAATATTTTAATATTACCGATTACTTTATTAGGTTTCATTTCAGTTAAGTAGGATTATTATCAAAAGGTAATACTACTTAACTAATGTTATTGATGTATAGTAAATTAAGTATGCTGAACATTGTTACCACCCCACCCCTTCTTATTGATTCTCTTCGTAGATTGTGATGGACAATATTGAGCCACGTCTTAACTGGATGGAGGCAAGTAAAGAATGTCAAAAGGCAAGCAAGGACAGTGATCTGGCGTCCATACTAAATCCTGTGAATCAAGGTGAGTCTTGATTATTACGAGTATATTATCTAATTTCTATAATATCATAATATGTACTGTTTGTCTTTGCTGTCATACTTTTATGTATGTACCCACGAATTACTGAATTTTCATTATTTTCATATCAAGCACTAGTTATTGAAACATATAATTATAAATAAATGTCAAAATTTTTATCGTCTATGGTGTTATTTGATTTTTATTTAGCTCTGAAGTATTTTAATCTAGCTATTAGTTTGACACTTTAAATGTTTAACTTTTAGGAATAATGCGACCAAATTTATGTGTTATAAAAAGGCACTGATATTCTGTTTTATTAGTTACCTGTTATAGCTTTAGCAGTAACACGTTGATTGTCAACGTAACATATTTAGACTAGACCTAATTTACTATGTTTTTAATATATACAAGTTGTCATGTATACTTTTTTGTTATGTATTGTTATAATGTAACGTTTTTTCTGCGAGTCTATACGTCGTATGTATATATATATATATTATATTATGCATAAATTCCGTCTAAGCCTATATTCTATATTAATATGCTGTCTTTTTGTACAAGAGAAAGAGTAAATGGTGGGAAAGGCAGAAGGTAAACATCCCTTATGAAATTGGTATTAGTTATAATGAGATTGTATTAAGGAGGTCAATGTCTTGTTATTAGTGGTATTTATCCAGTCTAGTCAGACAGTATATTATTCTGACATAGTTATAGTTACCTCTTCCAGTGTGCTATTTACATGACATCATTCATTTTTATATTTTTGAAGGCCTCCTTCAATATATAGTAGAATAAACACCTAATATTTTTTAACGTAATATTCAGATATATTTTTTAATACTTTTTTTGTTTAAGAAAAGCGTAGTTATATTATTAATTTGAGTTTTTACACTATATTTGATTTTGGCTTTCTCTAAAGCCTTTTAAATTTTCACAGAATATTTACGGTATTGCTACTTTATATTTTATTTGAAATTATCAATTAACGATTGAGATACTTTTAAAAATATATACATATAATGAAAGCGAAGAAACATAGCACTTAAAAAGTTATACGAATATGATTGTTTTATCCATTATTTCCGTGTTTGTTTAAAGTATTCAAAATAGTCATTTGATTGCATTACATCTGTATATATTATGTACATATATTTATGAAATATATCAGCCAACATAGTTTTTGTCTTCTCGTCGGTATTAACGTTTTGTTGTAAAATAGTTTAGGGTCTGCATCAAAATATAAAAATGGGATTTATTAGATAATTAATAGTATGAATTAAACTTTACATAGTATATTTATTCTGCCTTACCAAAATAGCCTTTTGATAATGTATTTTTCCACCATGTGAATCATTTTTACAGAATATTTTACGGCATTAATGGCTGGTGCTTACTGGGATGTTTGGATTGGACTTCGATTTATTTCCCAAAATTATCACTGGGCTATGCAGCAGGACTTGGCATTTAAGAACTTTGATAACACTACAACCTCCAATGAAAATATGGTAAGTTTTCTCAGGGGATTTTATACTTAGTATTTCTTATTAGGTAAACATATACACTTATAATATTGTTAGCAATAATATGTACTTATAATATTATAATGGTAGTTTTAATTTGTACTTTAGTATACCATATTATTTAAGAATTCTTTTATTCAAATATTGATGAAAGTTGAATATAATACGAATTATATTATAATATGTGACAATTAACATAACATACAGTTTTGTTTGTATTTATCATCGGTTAATATACATTATTAGAGTTAGTGCATATTTGCGTCATTTAATTTCTTTCTGAAGTGATGTTATCACATTGTGGACTTGTAACTATTTCCATTTACTATATATGATCGTAATTGTAACAATGCGCATAAACCTAGTTACACTGAAGCAATCTTTTCAGTTAGTGGACATTCTTAAAGGCGTGTCTGGTTAATTTAAATACGATTCAATATTGCTGCATAAATAAAATTACTTTTATTTGAATCTGTCAGTGAGATACTAATTATTTGTAGGTTATTTTATCACAGGGAATCTTTGAGGGTAAATCTATCCCTTCTGATCTTATGCACTGCATTTTCCGCTAAGAATTCTTCTTTCTGCCTTCTTCTTAGACGCAGAGTCGTTCTTTTTTAGTAAGAAAACTGCTATACTGTTAAAACTGTTGAAAATAATTTATAGAACTAAAATAAACCAGTTTCAACTTTATACAATTTAATAGTACAATATTATTGTACTGATTTAAAAGAGTAGTGCATTTGGAGCTCTGTGATATTTGCAGTCATATAAAAAGTAATTTAAAGGAATGTGAATACTTCAAATGGAAATTGATTTTATGTACAACAATAATTAGTCAGTATTTGTTATTTAGAAACACCTATTAATTGATCCATATACGCATTTTATAATATTACAATCTATTTCTCTAGCTGTTGCTTTCTATTCTTACTCCATACTATTAAGCCGTTGTTTGATTTTTTGTCTTAATTGACAAACATGTAAAAACAAAGTTATATTTCCTATAAACACCCTTATATTCATGGTAAGAAAATATTATTAATCGCTTTAACACTAATTGTGTATTATTGCATACCATCATTTAACTCGTTATAACTATTGTGCTCTAATTACTATGTGTAATCTTTGTAAGTGCAGAAATCAATAATGTCTCTTATAAATTTGAACACTACATCTTCAGATTTACGCCATACTTTGTCTAGAAATAGTAGGTATTGTTTTAAACTGAAATCTCAGTTATAATTCTGGTGTTGTATGTACAATATATTGCAAGATCAATACCCTAATAATTAATTGGATTATTATATTTATGCCATTTAATAGATAAATAAATATTTCAAATTTGTCAGCAGACGCACTTTAGCTATTCAAATGACGTTATTGCATTTCTCCTGCAAGAATATTAGCTAATTACTTTTGGATAACAATGACTACTGTTGTGTGCATCGCATATAACTAAAAATGTATGATTTTTAAATACAATTGTTTTACCTAATGTAAGCTTACTTACTCGAAACAATGTCAGCGATTCTTGCATTAAAAGTCGTTTCACGATATCTAGTTGCATTACACAATTTTGTCGTTTAAAAATAGATTTTCCTATCTGCGTAATGTACAAAAATATCTTTTTGCTTTAATATTTAACGAAACTGTCACCATGTAGATGTGGCCCACTGCAATGATACAATATCCCCCTTCTTTTCTCTCTCTTTTTAACAGCAACCTTGCATCTCCCTGTGCTCCGCCGAGCCCTTGCTAGGCGTGTGGGAGAAACGAAAATGTAGCCTCAAACTGGGCTTCATCTGCGAGTCGACCCTTATCCCTGCGCCCACCTCACCACCAGTGATCCCTGTCACAGCAGACCCTCTTTTCCGTCGGGAACGATGCGCTCGTGATTTCATCGAGTGGCAGGACGCATGTTATCACCTTTTAGCCGATCAGCCTACCTCCAGTCGTGCCGAGGCCAACGTCAGCTGTGCACAGCTCGGACGAAATAACTCTGTTGGGTCCACGCTACTGGCCAGTGGGGTGAGCGCGGGGGAGCGTGCCTTACTCCGGGTTCTCATGCGAACTCAGGAGCCAGAGATACAAGGTGTCTGGACACGGCAGCAGGCGCGCATTCAGGAGGATCAGGTATGTACGAATGAGACTTCAAAAGCGTTTTTAGAAGCTCCCCAATCGTACGTGTTCCTTTAAAAAATTTAAAGATTTTTCAAAGCATTATGTATATTTTCTCACATTTAAAACAAACCATTGTTTAAAATGAAGGTGGTTTACACATAAAAAATACGCCATTAATAAAATGGTTTCTATAATATTATCTAAAATATTATATTAATTCGAATATGAATGAAATAGTCAAAACATCTTATATTTTAGATTACTTTACTTTACGTATGCAATATTTTTATTATCTAAGGCGCTGAATCGACAAGGTGCCAAAACTGTGTACATAATTTCTCACTCAATATTGCTTTTTATGCGTATTATAATGACATCATAAAGTACATATTAAAGGGTCGATACGGCCTTCTCGTGACTAGTCCATATCCTGTGTATCTTGCGTTTCGCCAGCCATTGTCCCATTCATTCATATCTATATCTAAACATTGTATACATTTAAAATAAATTATCATATATGTTGATATCACATGTATGTACAGTACTATTTATATAAATTAGTTGATTCGGGGGGGATAATTTGGTACATTAAAATTATCAGGGAAAAAATGTTGAAAAGGCGTACGGACCATGTTCAAATGAATAACTCTGGATTCACCCATTTCTTTTATAATAACGGTTATAATCACTCCCAATTCAGTTAGAATTCCGGTCTGACGATCACAGCCAAGTGGACTTGCAGGTTCTCAACCTTAGTCCCAAGAGCTTGGTTAACGTGGGGCAGGAGTGGACGTGTTTCTATCTCACACGAACGCACCAGGACACCTTCATGCATGCTACCTGCACAGAACGCAAAGCGGCACCTCTTTGCTCTTATCTGCTTCGTGAGTTTTAGTTAATTCAGGTTGAAATAATTTATACATAGCTAAGTTTAAAGAATAAGATTTATAATATTTATAAATCACGTATTGTGGTCAGCTAACTTTAATCACCCTTTTTCCACCCTTCTGTCCATACTCAGCAAGTCATCCACTCCACCAGGACAAGAAACCAAAAAAGACAGGCAAAATGTGTGAGACAGGCTGGCATGGATTTAATGGGCGATGCTATAAATTATCTCAAGAACAGGCCACTTACTATGAAGCCAACAAGTGGTGCACCAAGTTACAGTCACGTTTAGTTAGCATTCATGATGTTCATAAGCAGCAGTTCATCGCTAATTTAATTCAAAAAGGTGATTATAAACCTCGTTGTGTTATCGATATTGAATAACATTTCTTTTTAAGTAATATATTTTTTTTAGTAATATTTTATAGTATTGTCTATAATATAATATTATATTAAACGATTTCATAATATAAAAATATGATTAAATATTATAAATGTTGATTAAAAGTTCGCTTCGTTTTTATATTACTAGTTGAATTAATCCTTATGCTTGTAATGTAACAAGTCGTATTATTATATTCTTACCACAATTTATATCTATAGATATCCATAAAATATGCAATATGACTTTTTAATGCTTGCTAATAATTAAAAAAGAGTGTAATGTTACGAGTTTTAATAATAATAAACTGTTCAAGGAATCTTTTCACCTTATATCTTTAGATTCCTGGCTTGGTATCGGAATGGATGGAACTAAACACTTTGATACATCCAATATGCATTGGTGAGAATCTTTACTTTAAATCGTAATACTTGTACACGACTGTTTCTTATTTATTGTATACAAGATTTAGTTTTATTATTTTTGTTGTCAATTACGAGCTCCAGATTATATGGGTTGGAACATCTTGTAATATTGTAATTTTATTCGTTTATTTGGGAAATAATAATTACTACTACACGCCACTATCCAACTTCATTCTGCCATTGGTAAATTTTTGTTTACTAATATTTTGCGTTTTATGTACATTATATCATAAAATAAAATGAAGTAGAAATTTAAGATATTTAGGTATTACAAGTTTGTAACTACTACCTCTAACGTTACTACACGATTAGTAAATATTATAGGATGACCAAAACCAAAAATTGTGTGATGCTATTCATTTATAATGAATAAAAGACGTTTTACATTATTAAATAAAAGTATACAAACAGTAAACAATTTTTTTAGATTTATAGGTACATATCAATTTAATATTAGGTATTTTATCATATTTTATACTCGTATTGCATCATTTTGCTATGTGAAATTTAGTTTTTGTCGTTTTAAAGCGTTTTCATTTACATTAGTGTAAATTATTATAAAAGTAATTAATAGTTTAATTCAAACATTTTCTAAGAATTTGTTTAGAATTCTTAGAATTCGTAGATAGACCTTTAACTGTTATTGTATATTGTATATTTTTCGTTATTCATTTTATTACAAATTAAATGTTTAATGTTGGAATATAATATTAATTGTGTTATACAAATAATATAATGGTGTACTGTTATATAATAACGTTATCAAGATACAATATTTCGATAATTATATAATTTATGCGCCCATTATTGCAACATATATATTTGTTTCAATTCTATTTTATGTAATTGAAAACTCCGTAATATTATATTGTTACATTGTATCTATGTATGGCATATTACTAATTGATTTGGTCAGAATTACAGTCGTTTGTTGTTGTTATGTATTCAGGTCTCCTTTCAGTTAGCTTAACGAATTACTGTATACTTTATGCCTATATATGAATGTATCAAGATGTTTATAGAATTGTACTGGCCTAAGTCTGTTGTAACAGTTAGCTACAAAGTGACGACAACAATCATTTCTTTTATATCATGTCTTATACAGTTCATTCCATCATCCCTTTTATATTGTACGCTTTGTAAATTTAATACAATACAAACTTTATATGATCATTCCGTTGTGACCACATTTATTGAACCACAAATTGAAATGTTTCTTGGTGAATATCGCATACTATGCTCTTGTTTTACTTTTATTATTTCACATGAAATTGCCTTTTTTATTAATTTATTTTATTTTAAAATAATTTATTTTTCATTTAATATGAATTTTTGTCGAATAGTTATTTTGTAGTAGTTTTAAGTATTAATTGCTGAAAATATGGTTAATATTTACTGTTAACTCAGTTATCAATATAATATATTCAATTGACTCATATGTAATTATATAATCAGGATGCTTAATGTTCATCCTACTGAATGAATGAAATAGTTCAGTAGAAATAGAAATAGAATTATTGGTTTTATAATATATATTATATTATGATCATCAACTGCGTAACTATTTCAGGTCTGACGGGCTATCCGTTGGTTATGTCCACTTTCACGTTGATGACCTTAAACCGGAATTGGCGAAAACGTCAAATGTCTGCGTTTATATGAACCAGACAACAGGCATGTGGGAACCTAACGACTGCACAGATAATAAAAATTACATTTGTGAAAAACCCCAGATTGAAAAGTATGTTAAAGGAGAATTTCTTTAATAAGAAAGTTTACTTGATGCTTAACGCAATTTGAATCGTTTAATTTTAAGCTGATATTTAATGGTGATTGAATGTGACATTGTTATCTTTCATTTTATACACTAAAACTGAAGTATCGTCGGTACAGAAGATATTTATTTCTACTTTTGTACAATAGACTGGGTCCCAAATGCCCGCAAAACTTCACCCTAGAATACAAGAGCGATTGCTTCTACATCTCAGAAAAACAGTTGTCATGGAGAGATGCCGAAGACAAGTGTAAAAAGTTGGACGGAAATCTCGTTTCTATCTCTGACAAATTGACCAACATATACCTTCAAAAAAAGGTCAGATATTCATTTTAATCAATCTATAGTATCTGCGAAACAGCATACAAATGTTTTTTTATTTTTTAATATGAACTATAAATGATTAAAATATTTATAACAAGTGATATCTATCCAACAGAAATGTATATACTGTCGTTCAGATTAAGTAGTACTCTAAATTATATTGAAAAACCTCAGTAAAGGATATTTTTAAAGTGACATTTATTATATTCTCAATTGATGGTAAGCCATAAAAGTAGAACTACTGATGTCATGGTGAAGTATGGAGGTATGATATACTTCCCCATGACATCAGTAGTTCTACTTTTTATTTATAGAGAAAGATCATATTATGATCTTTCTCCAGATCAATAATAGCATTGTATTATATAAATGCACCGAACCAGCATTATTTTTAATAATATTAAGAGCAATTTTTATAGAGTACAATATTACAGCACTTATTGCTATATAGATATTAAACTTCATTTATCACATTAGACTTTTCGTATCGTATATATTTAATTATTGGAGGCAGCTATGAGCAGGATAGATAGGAATAATGGTGTTCATTTCAAATAATACTATTATTTGTTTTATCTAATCTCTACGTCTAACTTTTACGTTATGATTCTCTTTTATTATTTAAAATTGATATAAAAGTTATATATTTTATTCTTATTTATATACCTTACATTAAAAAATAAAAATCGTCTTTCTCTTTTTGTAAAACTGCGATTCAGAAATGATTCATTGATATTGATCATAATAGGAATTTAGTTACGCATTGCTAAACTTGTCCTCTCATCACACTTGTTGTGTCTTTGTTATCAATTATAACTAAACAAGCGGCGTCCAGATAGATTGCATTAAATTAAAATAAAGGGCATGAAATATCGATAATAGACTTGAAATTATTCGTGATTTTTACAAGAAAAGAACAATTTCAATGTTTCTGATTACCAAAACTAAATGTTTAATAATTTTAAATGTGTTAATTTTATTTTTTGCAAATATTTTAATGGTGATGTTTTTAGTATTCTTTGTCTTTGGTATCATTTAAGTCAATAAGAATAAGAAAAATAGGAAAAAAAATATTACTAAAAACATTTTAGTTACTGTATATACTATTTTTTTTTTCATTTTAAAACCGTCTTTTCAAAGATGGTGCATATTATTAATAAATAAAATGTCAAGATAATAGTTAAAAAACAGTTGTAAATCAATATTACCAAACGTTGGATAATATAATATATAGTATTACAAAATTAAATAAACCTAAAACACTTAAAGTATAATTACTTTGCTGTTAAATAAGTGAAATACAATTATATATATATATATCTATTATATTAATACCATTACAGAAATATTATTATGTATTTGTTGTATTTCAATTGAGTGCATGTTATTAGAAAATTAAATAATCAATTCTCTGATGGTAAGTAGCAAATCGTGATCGGATAGGCTCTAATTTACCTATCCATCTATCTCGTCTTTATATGATCATAGTTAATTATTGACGTTTATATTTTACCACCAATAGAAATGTTTTTACCTATAATGTAGATCATTAATGATTATGCATATTCTTATATGCGAGTACAGAGCATTAGCTGATTATCCTCCTATTAAACAATCTATCAGTTGTCTACTGTTGTCGGAGCAAAGGGCCAAAAGTTTTGGATCGGTTTATCTGATATGAACAGCTTGACAGAGTCTGCCTGGAATGCCTGGACCGATGGCTATCCAGTAGATTACATTCATTTCAACAAAACAGCCCAGATGGACCACTATGGAGGAGAAGACTGCGTTGCTATGGACGCCAAAACTGGTTACTGGGACGATCTTCATTGTACCGTGTTAAAGCCTTTCGTGTGTGCCTATCATCGAGACAGGATAGTACCACCGCTTATAACACCGTCAAAGACTGGCCCCCAGGACAAAGCTATGGCCTGTCCAAAGGGATTTACACAGGAATTTGGAGAAAGTTGCTATCGGGTGAGATTTTTTACATCGAAATTATTCTCGTTTTGAGATTATTGCTTGTAGTTTTTCGGTAGGCGATTAGTTTAAGAAACTTCCAAACTAAGTATATAATGTAACCAAGATAAATTCGGTTAAAAATCCAATATATATTTTCCATAATATGCTACTATTAACGTATGAATCGTAGAATTTCAAATCTAGTATTTATATCATGCTTTTAAAGAGTATTACTTTTTTGTTGTTTTTTACATATTTTGAATGATTTAATATTTTTATTAAAAATCTATATTTTTATTAAAAATCTATATTTTTCATTGTGTTGATTTCATATTCTTTTGTGTCATCTTCTGATACCATATTTATGTTTTGCTTCTTGTTTAATTAATCGCGGAGTTTAGGTTGTGTCCGACATGAGCAAAACATGGTTAGATGCCAACTTCTACTGCAAGACTTTAGTCTCTACTAAGTTTAAAAAACAGGCCTCCCTGGCGCCCGTTCAATTAGAAGCTCAAAATTGTAAGTATCGTCTCATGATGTAACTAACGTTCTTTTTATATTTCTTTGCAATAAATTTTGCAAATGTTTTCCTCAATTAGAAAATCAATGTTCAGACAATACATTACTGTAAAAATCATAGATATCGGATAATTGCAGGTTGCCATTCGTCTGGATTTTTTTCCGGACGTCTAGATTTTTAAAGATTTTATTGGGTCTTGAAATTTGCACAAAAATATGTAGAATAAGATTGAAAGTGCAATGAATTTTTACGATGTCATAATTTTTATTAGAGATCTATGATTTTAAAACATTTACTTTTTATGTCAAATTAGCTAGAGGCTTCTCTTTTTTATCCATATTGTATTTATCATCATTTATAAATATATATACAGTATAATCTCGTTATAACGTACACTCATGGGACTTGAAAATTGTGTATCTTATAACCGATGTGCCTT
>JAYRBW010127990.1:0-16329 GCA_036023295.1 Invenusta paracnida | reverse complement strand
TAGTACTAACATCCCACATCATGAAACTGAATGTCTGCCGTTGCATAGCCAGTTCTTTAGTACCACCAGACACTTTTCTAATTTTCCATATTTAAGAATAGGAGAGAATTCATGATTTAGACCAAATTTTCATGAAAATACACATTTTCATGGAAATAACTGTTTTAACATTTATTAAGATTACAATGATGCATATTATTGTATTCGTTTAAGTGTTTTCTATACGTTAGAAATAAATTTTGATGGATAAATTGTACAATTTATTTTCTAGAAACATTTGAATATTAGTTTTCAAGTCTATTTAACTAAAATATTACTAAAACAGGCTTAAAAACTAAATATATGACCTTTATTTTATTCTAAAAATACTAAAACCAGCTTTGAATGAAAAAATAGGAAATACTTGATATATTAAAATGAGATTTACAGATGTGCAGTGAGCAAATATAAAGCAGTGTATATTCCAAATTGCTCAAATATTTCAAGTAGTTGGTTGCAACATTTTTAAAATAGATCAGAGATAATTAATTTTTAGAATTCTTTTCAATTAGAGTCGCATGACCTGACATACATACATACATACCGTGAAATAATGTAACATATTTTGGTGTACATTTCAAGGTATAAAACAAATCAATGCAATGTGCAAAAACCGTAGAAATATCTTGTTATATCAGAAAAATGTTAAAACGATTTTGCTGGTTTTAAGGTAGGTACTTATAGTAATATTATTTACGATGCGAAATGTTTATTGGGTGAGCTTTATTACAGAAGATTCCGGGTTCTAATCCCATCCCCTTACTGCCTTTGCATAGTCGGTTAATTAGCCGGTCTGGACCGGTTTTTGTTAGCGCTATATAAATATAATTAAATTCTATAATTAAAACTAATACTAATAATAAATGGGCAGTGGATTTAATTCATTTGCGAAACCAAAATAGAGTTTTTTTTTTTAATAGAATTTATTAAAAACTCAGCATGCTTCTCTGCATGTTTCTCACAATCGTTTGCCTGATGATGCTTTTGGTTACATCGAAACATGGTGCGTTTTTTTTAAATGTCATTTTGACAGATTAGCTATTTTGCTTTTCTAGATTATAAAGAATAGAAAATTCGCAAATGTGATATAATGACAATTATATATGGAAAGTCCTCAGTCAAATTTAATTTCAAATCATTTAGCTTTAGTCTCTAATAAATAAATAAAACAAAAATGTCGAAACATTTATGTTAAATGCACGCAATACTTGCTTAATTTTCATCTGTAAATAAGGAATATATGGTATATTGACAGCTCCATTTAATAAATAAAATATTACTAAATGTTTAACTGCTAATAATAAAAAATAAACAATAATAAACAATAGATTCTAAAAACAAAAGTTCAATATATTTCTATTGATGTATTATTTTTCAGAAAGGCCTGGCTTATTAATTACCTAATTACAGTTGTGGTTGTTTTGTTGCAATTTAGACAGTATAAAAACATGGCCCATTATGTTCAACTGAACAAAACTTATTAAGTGTATTTGTACTGTATTTATATAAGTTCATTGTATTGCACTTTGCCAAACAAGCTAGATTCATGGGGGATCACAATCTAGGAAAACGAAATAATATCTTTTAAGAAATGAAAAAATTTAATTTTAATTTTCAAATTTTATGTTCTTAAAATCACCCCAATTTATCAATTTCCTGCGAATTGGGATGAACAAGAAAAAAACCATCTAACGTTTTAGTAAAAAATCTACATTTGCAATGATCAGTAACGGTTCCAATGTTATTATACAACCGACTGATAATTCCGATGCGCAACCAATATGGAACATATATCATTTATTCCACTCTGCAACGTATGTATTTGCATTTGGACTCAAACTAATGTTTGATATCTGCAATATTACGGTCTACGTCTGGTGTGGAAGCAACTGAAAGTGTGCATATTATAGTCACTCCTATTTCTCTGGTACCAAATATAGTATCCCAATTTAATAATTGTCAGAAAAGAATTTAAATGCTTTTCTGAATTTAGGATAAAAATGTAGATAATAAACTTCACACTATGTATCGTGGCATAAAATTAACAAAAATAGCATATATAGAAGATACTATCCCAAGTTGAAGATAGATAATACCAGAATTATTCGTTAAACATGCATCTATGACGCTGTGATAGTTTAATTAGGAACAAATTCACATCTCTGGAGTTTATGAGAATAAACAATCTTGACCTGACTTTTTAGAACACGAAAATAGAACAATTTTAATAATGTCAAATCTTTTAAGTGCGGTATATATATATGTGGGTTCAAAAAGTTCACCCGGGGACAAATTACCCCGTATATGGTTATATAACTAAGAAAGGATAAATATAATAAAATGATTCCAATTTGTATATCGAGTAAGCTAATTAATTAGTTTTAGAGCTAAAGCGTGCAATAAAATAGAACCAAGTTGTAAGCCGAGAGTTTCAAGTGAAATTTGTTTTCTTATTTACCAAGAAATCTTTCTCATTAATTTTGAAGTCTTCTTGAAGGAGCCTGTAGGTATAATTAATTTTCTAGTAAGAAAAATAAATGTCGCAAAATTGTTTACACTAACAAATAAATACAAAAACATATTCAATTTTATAGTTGCCTAAATATATGTATATAATGTGCAACATTAACGAAATATTATATAATACAAACTTTTATAAATATTGTTAATTATAATTGTTAATATTTTCTTAATATACGATTATTATTCAGAATCGTTTTAAGAATGCCTTAACTATGAATTGTCTTACTGATTCTTCCTTTTAAAGATTTTATAATAAAATACAAGCGTCTTCTTTGACTAATTTTCCAATGTCTATGTTATTATGTTTATAATTTGCATACCTTAAAATGTTCGCTAAACGCTTCGAAAGCTGTATCGAGAGATTTTTCAATAATAATAATTCACAGTATTGTTTGCGGGGAATATTTTGTTACCTGATAATAAAAAAGAATCGTGATTTTGTATTTTGAAGATGCTTAGTTTTGTGAATATTTTTAAGCAAAGGATGCGCCGATATTTTCAAATAAAATATTCACAATAAATTGTTTTAAAATGAAACTATTTACTCCTGTAAACAATTACAGTTTTACAAAACTGAAAAGCAGTTATTTGTTTGAAATTTGCACTTACGAAACTCAAAAAATGTAAACAAGAATACTATGATAATTGTCAATGCTCAAAATTAGATTCAATTAAATCCTCTGAGAGTAAAAACCAGATATTTAGCCATATTATTAACCTAATATAATATAGGTTAAACCTCAAATATAGGCTTCGCTAGAAAAGAATCACATAGTCAAGGAAAAATCTAAATATACATTATACATACATGATACGAAAATACTTTAAGATTGTCATGAATGAACCTATAGGATATAAATAAAAACATTTGTAGTGGAAGCTGTCCAATGAGCGTGTTCTAGTGGAAATCCCCTATATAACCTTGTTAACAGGAGATGGACAAGTCACTTTTAAAACTTTGAGTTTGCGCAAGGAAGTGACACTTGCAGTGGGGTGAGTAGCTATTGTACAACTATTTCATTTACTAATATATCTCGACAAATAATTAACGAAACCTAGTTTGTGTAAACAAGTAAATCAATTAATATATATATATATATATTTATAACGCAGGCGCTTATTCAGCCCAATTTGATTTGTTTTTTATCAACCCCCGGAAACCAAAATGTTAGGAAAAGAAATACAACAATCAGATAATAATTATATAAAATTAAACCCGCGTATCAAAATACAATAAAGTCGCATATTTTGGAACATAACAAAATATTTATGTTGTTAATTTTAAATAATTAATTTGACATTAAATTAAAATAACTCGCATTAGCCAACTCTACCATTATTTAATGCCATGCACATTATTTAACTAGGAATTTTACTATCTCATTGTTCCAACTTACCAGGCGAACTAATCGAGCATTCTTCTGATTCCTTTTCCTTCGGACTCCTGAATAAGCAACTCTTCCATCCACCTCATCCGTCATATTTCCATACTAGAAACATCAGAAGACACATTATCATATTTTATTTAAATTCGCACTAAATTCACCGTTTATTTTAACACACTTTATCGATTACGTCATAATATCTGTCCAGTGCATGTTCCCTGTTATACCGTGCTACCGCACCGTCACTCAAACCGTGCTCGCTATGGTAACCAATAAATACAGACAGTTGTTCAATAATTCTATTATTTTTATCTACTAAGTAGCCTTAGTAATATTCATAGAGCGATAAATAATATTCCTGGAGTTGCGGAATTCATTTAAAAAATACCAAACTTATTGGCAATATAGACATATCTGTTGATTTGTATTACCAGGACGATAATTCTGTAATGTCAAATTATACTGACTGGTATATTTTTCAGTTGTCATGTCATGTTATTATTATAGTTTCACGCTGATAAATATATATTTAAATTAATGCAAATTAATGCAAAATAACATTATACAGTCTTGTTCACTTTAAATAATGTTAATTAATCGAACTTATTAGCAGTAGCACTCTTACGTATAATTATAAAGAAAAGAATAAAGAAATTACTCAGATAAATGTAAAATTGAATAACATAACTATTAATCTGTTTATACATTTTTCAGAGATAATATAATAATGAAAAATAGTAGCAGTATATTCTCTTGAAATATTCCCATCTAGGTTGATTACAGTATGACTGATTGACTTGGAGAAACTTTAATTATCAATTTATACGATGCTAACCACTAAATATATCCACAAAAACACGTAATGACAAACGAACATGAATAGGCTGATATACAGAGTAGATTCAGTTGTAAAGAAAACTTTATTTCGGGGGACAAATTTCTGTGATCTTTAATCGTTATCCCAATATTTAAAATATTCTCAGTTCAAAACAAAAAGGTTACAGTTATTTATAGAGATATTTAATCACCTATTCAATCATTTAGTTAGATTCACTATTAGCTGTTTAATTTAATAGATTACCTAATTTATTAATGTTATAAACATATTTGGTGTTACATATATGTGTGTACCAACATGTCATATGTATAATATATGTTTCGTTTTCCCTGTATTTCAGTCAAAATAAAACTGTTATTGTAACGAACTCAAACGTAGCGATTTTGCACAATATATTATAAAACACAATCTATAACACAACATATTAAATTGCAAGTCTATCCTGACTTAAAAGAACCTATTATTCACCATATCTGCAGAGCAATATTGCAAGATTATATAAATCTATGAAGTGTAATATTTTAAATAATTGTTTAAGTTAAATTCTAGTTTATAATTTTGAGTCTATTATATTGCAAGCAACGGTTAATAAATAAAGACAAGCATTGCTCATTGATATGTGAATTAAGACATTCGAAATAGATCTTATTTTAATACTTTTGTGAAAAAGAATTATTGCATATTTTAATATATCTACTAATTGCACTGTGATCAGTCGTTCATCATCGGATATTTGATTTTTTCTTAAATATGTCGTATGTTTGTATATCCAGGCTAAATCAAACTAGGATTACAATACTTGAATGAAATGCTAATAGGAGCCAATAAAAAGGGTTGCCAGTACCCCAAAAAAGAGCGGAAGAGTTTGATGCATCGTTCGAAAGCTGACTGTCTAGATGGCAAATAATTATGATAGATATCACCATTTAGTAGCTGGCACAAATTATGTCATTTTTCTGATTTCCCAGAATAAATTTTTGTCCTAATTTTCATGAAAATGTATTAACTATTAATTATAATAAAATGTTATATATTATTTTGTTTATTTAATTGTTTTCTACGTATTACAAACAAAATTAGATATTACAATCATGATAATAACTTTTCAGCTGCATATGAATAGCAGTTCCCAATCTTATTTTAGGCTTATTTTAGCTATAAAAATTGTTTGGGGAGTAACTTATTCTATTGCTGGTTAATAAATAAATTAGTCAATGCATTTTAAATGCTTGTAATATGAAGAAAATCACTTCCATTAACAATATTATATGCAGCATTTTATTATGACTAATAGTTCAAACATTATTTTTATTAAAATATGCATTTTCATTAAAATTAAGCCCAAAATACAGAAAATGCTCCAATTCTTTAATATGGGAAATCAGAGATATTTCAATAATTTGTGCAGGCTACCAAATAGTGATGTATTAAACTCTTCAGCCCACAGACTAAATGTATTTTGACAAAATTGGCAAAAAACCTACAATAATAACCTATGTACTACAATATTTAATCTATATGTTTGAGTACATAAAAAAGCATTCCAAACTTTGTTTTAATATAAAATGGCAAGAAATATAAGATGCATATATTTATTTATAAATATGTAAATCGAGAATCCATATAAGTCTACAAAGCATATCAGATTCTTCCGGCTTGAAGTTATTGAGAACTTTGGGAGAGATTTGGGAGCGGTATATTTGGCATGAGGAAAGTCCAATGTAGGAGAGTAAAGTCCCATATGATATCGAAATGAAAACTCGACAGTTCTCTGGTCATCCAACGGGGTATCGAGGGACTTCCATTGAATGTTATTGGAGCATTGGGGACTCTGGAACCTGCTCCCAATAGTAATAAGGGTAGCAGAAGTTACTTATCGTGTTTTACTGTTTGTTTGTTCTGTGCTTCCTAGGACAATACGGAGACAAAGTTAACTATTTCTGTGTTATACTTATAATTCTCCGATACTTTTCTTCTGTTAGGACAAATTCAATTTATTCGGATATTTCAGGAATTTCTCTCTAAATTTCCTGCCTAATAAGCAAAAGTATAGTTTCATAATACCAGTTTGAAAGAATAGAAATAAAATTAAAATTAAAATTAATTCATTTAAATAGCATCAGAATAATATGTTGTCTTTAAGAATAATAATAGAATAACTAGAAACATAATATATATTATACTTTATTAAAAGTTGGAACTATGCTAAAATTCTTATTCTTATTCTTATATATATTTTATTATTTACAGATAGTTGTATTAGATCGCTGATAACATTTTAAGAACGCTAAATCGAAAGTGTAAGGAACTACTTTGAGATTATTACTTTGTATTAAAGTATAAATATTATTCTGATTGAGCAAACCTTGTGAATCGTGACTAATCAAGTCAGGTGTAGAATAGCATGGAATCTGTTTAGACATTGCAAATGAGAGTCAGGTTTACTGAAGTCCTAATTAGTACTTCGGTTGAAGATTTGATTATCTTCATAATTCAATGCTTTTGAGTAAATTTTCGTTCTGTGCTTCATAAATGTGTCTTGAAATTCGATTATATTTAATATTTGGACAAATAGTAATCTAATTTATTGTTGGATTTCAAATACAAATATTTCGCGAGTATTAATTCAATTATTTAGTAAAAAAAATATTATTTAGTGTTATTTAGTGTTTTAGTGTTTATTTAGTGTTATTTTTACATAAATCTTTTTAGATCATAAATTACAATTCACCAAACTTATTAGACACGTATTTCTTGGTTTTCGTAAGTGTGAAGAAAATTGAAGATTATTTTACGAAACATCGAAAAAGTAATCCCTCATTCGTTTTTTCTGACAACGCATCCAAACTATAAATTAGCACAAATTGCTCATTTTTTCTGTTTTCCTTCAAACATGTTAAAGTCATTTCATTTAACCGGCAATTATTTCTTTCCTGTTTTTTTATGAATTAAGACTTAACGTATATATACAGTTAAAGTAGAAACTAATGATTAATTAATTGGTAATAACAACTATAACCATTAACCATAAAAAATGTAGTCCGAGATAAAGTTACAAAAAAACTATCTTCTTGTATCTATTTCAAATATAGAACCCTTAAATATATCCTTGGAATCCGAACATGATCATAGCGTGTATTATGACTTTAAATCATCTTAACATAGAATACAACTGTTATCCCTTTATTGTAACCCCATTATTAGTCCCGCCCCATTGTACGACCTCCTTGAGCAGTTTTGCTGGGATTTTTAAATGAGCCAATGTAAGCAATGTTAGCTTTCGGAATGTTTCCCAAAATTAAGTTCTCCCATGTTGACGCAATATTCACTCAAAGGAGAGGTCACGTGACAAGACTCTAAAATTGCACCCCTTTTTGTAAAATGAGTAAAACACATTTTATTAAAATAATGCAAATTTTATTAAATATTATTTCTAGAGCCCGCCTCCTCCCCCGTAAATAAAAAAGGCTTATATTCCTTGAATGCATTTAAATTATATAAGTTAAATACTAATTAGATTAATATTTAAACAGATAGCTGTAATAAAAATAAATACACCTACGATTTAATTTTATAAATACTAATACACTGCATCGTCAAAAGTAACAACTAGCATACTAAGTGTGGAATGCGAAAACCCATCTTAGCTATTTCAAATCCTTGAGAAGCTCTACAAAATAGTGTTTAGGTTTAAATAAATAGAACGAATCTTTCTTAAGCAACAATAAAATCAAGAATAACTAAACCAAACTAATGTGAATAAAAATAGCATTTATTAGAAGTCCAACATGTGTCGGCTGCAACCAGATTAAATGATAAATAAATGTTATTTTAATTTACTTTATTTCGTTTTGTAAGTCAATTAAATTCATTGCCAAGTTAGTAATCAAGAATTAGAGCAGACATTCTCCTTTATCTCTCCCAGTATATTCAATTATCGTTTATTTTTAATTAAATATTTTAGCTAACTCTTAATTATTGAAAACTATTATCTTATAATGTAGAACGAGCTCTACCATTGAATTGTGTTACTTAAATATCCAACTTGTGTATCAAGTGTTATCTCTATTATATTCGAATAGCACATATTTTATTTCTTAATGAGAATTTCTTAACCTTTTACTACATTGAATGGTGAAAGAATTTGTTATCTGCAAATTGGTTAATTTAGTTACGTAAACCTATTTTAAAGGAATTTTTATATCAATCACGCTGAGTAATAATTTATTTAAAACTTGTAATTTTTATTTTAAATTTTTTAATAATTAAATCCATACTATATCATCATAAATTCTCCACCCCTGCAAATGTTCCTAGATGGATCATATTTGGAATATCGAAGTTTAGGTAAACATAATACAATGTATCAAAACGCTAGATTTTCAAATCCTTTTTTCAGCATTTCACTTTAACCCTATTCCTACCGGGGGGGAGGCTGATTCAGCCCCCCGTTCTTCTATTTTTGCTGGCATTTTTTATTGAACAATTTGATTACAGTAAGATTTCGTGGCTTTTCCTAAAATGAAGTTTTACTACGTTTAGCGCAAAAAATACATTCATATACCCATATGGACGATCATGAGAGCGGTTCCATAACCATCACCCCAAATTTATAAAATAAAATGTAATGTTTTTTTTATCAGGTATAAGTGAAAACAAGAAAATGTATCACCAACACACACTATAATATTCAGACACTCAGTGATTCATTATATAGTAAATTATAATCGATTTATAGAAACCGATTTTTAACACAATTTATATATATATTTAGCATTATTCGTCGGTACACTAAATAAACTAAAAGTTGGAACCATTTGGTGTCCTCAATCTACAACTAACTGGGAAGTCTTCCTAAAGAACATTTTCTAAGAACTTCTAACTTAAACAAATCTGAAAACAATGTTTTACTTTAAAGAGCCATGTTGATAAAAAAATGCCTATTAAAATATCTCTTTTCATGGGACTATAAATGAAAGATAATGTGTGTAGATAAATAGGTGGAACATTGCTTAAAATGTTTGATTTAAACACTAAGTCATACTAAACAAACTAACGTTAGTTTATCCATACATCCATATATTTATAAAAATATAATAACCGAAATGTAGGCTTATTTATATCTCGAGTGCTTCAGTATTTATACATAGATTTTAGACTACAAAATTCTTGTGTAGCGTGTGAAATATGGAGTCAAAAAACATTGTCATGCTGGAGCATTGTATTGATTATCCCTCTGAATCGATAGAAACTTATAGATTGATTTCCTTATTTTTAGAAGTCTATACAAATTAAAATGTACAGAATATCAATATTTCTAAATCATCACTTATCAATCAATGCACATGAGAGTGAGCCATGTTAATAGGAATTGTTTTATCGCTGTCTTTCTATTGTTCTTATAGTTAGTTATCCGAACTCTTTGGAGTGGACTTGCTTCTCCGACTTCAATCAATACAAGAGATATGCTCTACTACTGATTTCAAATTCCTTAAATCTAGAAACAAATCAATAAATCAATATTTAAAAAGTTAAAATAGCTAAAAATATAAATAAACTAAACTGTTAAAGTTATTTTTAATAAGCTAAACTAAAAATATCTCAAATTAAAATAGAAATAATTAATTAATTAAAACCTTCTATTTCGTTGTAAGACAACCTATTCATAAGGAAGGTAAAGATTGCAAAATGATTACTATTATAATTGTTGTAGCATTGTAGTTCTCTATATCTTATACATAAATCAATCAGAATTAGTTAGCAAAATAAATCAGCTGACCATAACAAGGTGTAAATTTCCTTATTTTTCTCCATTTATGTGGTATTTCTTATTTTATTGTATATTCTATGTTTCTGTAGATGATATTAGTGAAAGCGGAACTTCATAATCAATTAGAAAGATTTACAAAGATATCACGCGTAATATAATAATAAATCGCATGTGTCTTAAATTGAGCTTAAAATAATTATTTAGTTTATAATCATTCTTTGCTAGCTAACTCATAAACGAAACCGAAACTACGATAACAATATTAGCCCTTGGTAGCCAGTCTAGACTATCAATGAAAGTCTAGCGCCTACCTTGGAACATTTGCAGATCATGCAACGGAATTGGAACCTCTGACAAGTATTTGCAGCTTCCATACAACAGTCACCATGATTTCTTGAACAGTCTCTTGAAGGATCATCGGGGGAATCAACGACTTCTGCCTCAGAATGAAGCAGCGATACCAGAAAACAAACCTCAATCAACCTAAAAAATGTTCCCAACAGAGACGTCATTCTGCCCTTGAATAAACCGTTAAATGTTTCTCTAGTGCATTAAATAGCTTCAAAGTTATCAAAATGTTGTTTCTTATTGTCATTTATTGAAATCATGTAATTACGGTAAACGGCGGCAGTGGACCATTTAAACAAACAAGAATATCATTGCATCATTGGGCAGAAAGTCGAAATATCTTTTGTTTTATGCGGAAATAGTGACTCATATACGCCAAAAAGGATATTGACAGAAAGATAAATACACTATCCGTAATATAAGTATTTTGAGATGTAGTACCTATTCATATTAATAAATATTCCATTAATAATAGTAGCAACAAGTATTGCCCTTTTATAAATTCCTTTTTCCAATATTCGCTGATTGTGGCCTGAAATATACAATTATAAACGTTCTCATTTCTCTCATGATGTATGTTTATTTCCCGATTTACGGCGCTTTTGAGCTTATGACATCACCAGTAATGCAGTCTTAGACACCATGCGCATATAAATACTTAGAGTTAAATGCAAAGTAAAAATGTGTTTAAATGTCCCATATACTTTTAAGTAAAAAGATACACGTTTTTATAATTCCTTTAAACGGACAAAATAATTTTGTTTTGGGTATCTGGAAATTCCTTTTGTAGGAGTATTTTCCAATTATTGAGACCAATTAATACTCAATTATTATATATTAACACAATACTAGAACGAATTTCTTAGCAAGCTATTTAGCTTATTATAATACCTTTTATGTATATCCATTTCACAATGTTTCAGTCAGTAAAGAAAATCCGGATTTAAGTATGATTAAGAGCTAACTCTTTTTTAATCCTAAACTTATAAACAAATCTATCTCTTAATATAGGGTGTCCTCATTATGTTTATCCAATATAACATTCAAGTATTAAAAGAGCACGTGGTATGATAGCAATTAAAAGGACGAAAAGGATTTTAAGGATTTAACTAAGGTACTTATATGTTGAAAACAATTTCACAAAATATAATGTAACAAGTTATAAACTTTATAAAGATTGTATTTATCTATAATAATAGTCTTCTAAGATGTGGCAATATGTAAAACTCCATTACACGTGTCTGTCTTTTCTCCCGGCCAAGTGTAGGCTGGATGTGGAAGTTGAAAACTGAGATTCTCGTCTGTGGTAGACGTATTTTATTCTACTGAGAACAAAAAGGTTATATTTTATGTAGCACTACTTGTGAGTAATAACTACAAAATAGGATATAATTTTATATTTTAAACGAATATCATTAGAATACTAATGTATACAAAGAATAATGAAGACAAAAATGTTTAGCGAATAACCATTTAAGACAGAAATTTAGGTTTAGTAGTAAGATGACCTCAACCTAGGCTTAGAATAAACCCACCCTAGTTTAGATTTTTCGTTTACTACTCTCGTAACCATGACATAAAGAAAAGTGAACCTTTTAGGACCAATTTCTATTGTAAAATTAATATCTAAATACCAAGAATCCTATAAAATTAGAAAAATCGCTACAGTTATGTAAATAAATTACTATCTTCGAAAATCCAAAAAATATCGTCTATGTATTTGTAATAAACTGCTGGAGAATTAGAATACGAAGCTAGGAATTTAAAATCATAATGTACTTTAAAAATATTGGCTAGAGTTGGGGGCCTAGGGAGTTTTCTTGCGTGACACCGTCGAGTTGTCTAAAAAATGAAACCATCGAACATATTTATATTTCGCGAGAAAAGGAAGTTCGCAAAAATTCTTTTTTTGGTAGTTTCAACAGTGTTAGTAAGAATGCTCAAAGCATCAAAAGATACGAATTTGGAAGATCTGAAAACAGAAGTCACATCTTATTGGCATTACCTTTATATATGTATGTACATATGCCTATTTTATTTGATGAGTATTGCAATACACGAAACATGTCGGCATTAATTCTGATTTTTTCGTTTGGATTATAAAATTAGTATAATTACAATTTACCAGACCTAAGGTCTAGGTACAAGACGTTCGATAGGGGAATCAAATCTAGATAAATATAGATTGAAAGTGTTTTAAGAACTTGATTTTGGCTAAACCTATAATCTACATTTAGTCCTTTCTTTTAGCTCATTTATTTGTTAACACTTTTATGCTATTAATTAAAATATGAACTACAAATTATATGATTGAGTGGCGTTAAGCAGATCCGTATTATCTTTTCTTGGGCTGAAATTAAGCACAGTTTAGGAATTAGAAGCATCACTAATTATTTAAAACGCTATAAATTTAAATTGTATAACATTTGACAGCTGTTAAAGTAAAACAAGTGTATTGATCGCTTCATAACAATCTGAATTGACTTGAAAATGATTCCTTTTATTAATGGTATTATTTAGGTTTGTTCATATGAATAAGTAACGCATAAAATTAATTGATCAAACTTGTTACAACTTCCATGTGTAAATAAATTTGCTAAAATAAAGAAATTATAGTTACTGAAACTGTTAGTATACTTCGGTTGAAATACAAAAATCGTTCTAACTCAAGGAGCTCCTTCAAATCTTGAAGAGCTCCACAAAATGATTTTCAATTTATAAACAACAAATTAACGAATCTCCTTGAAACAGGAATAAAAACGGTTTTAGAGCCTCATTTAGTTCACTAATATCTCATTTATAATCATTTTGACTTTCTTAATATTGCTTCATATTTTACATAAGCTCCTCGAGATTTAAAGGAGCTCCTCAAGTATATACAGAGGGCGGTTTTCGCATTCCACCAACCCATTTAATTTACTTTTTATCTTTCATTTCCACTCCAGCTTGAAACACGATGTCTCTTCTTCCTTTGCTCAGTATTCTCTCGTTAGTTCTGATAATCCACAGTGTCTCCTGCTTCGGGGATTACTCCTTCGAAGACACCAACAGCCCCCTCGCCATTAAACGCTTCCTACACCCCCGTTACAACCTCAAACAGTCCCTCAACAACAATCTTGAAGTACGCATGCGCAGCATACTTAACCGCTTTTTCCCGGAGAAGAAGGAAGTCTTCAAAAGCTACGACTTCAACAAACTCTTGAAAATCTGGACAGCTATTCGTCGTAAAGTGCGCATGTCACCCTAGTTTGATGTCCCTACACACTTGATATTGCAAATATAGTTTTTTTTCTTCTTTTTGATGAAATGTAGTACACAATAAATGTATGCCTTATAGGGGCATCATCTGTAGTGATTAATAATTATGTACTGACTTTCTACTTGTAGTATGTGTTTTTAATAAAAAAAGAGTAAATACGCATTCTTCTTTCTTTGTATAATAGCTGTTATATGTATATATATATACCTACATGCTGTTTTTAAGTTGACTTCATTCTTTCAGAAATATAGGGAAATTAGGTTCATGTGAATTATTTATTTAATTAATTAATACAAAAGAACAATCGATTAATACTTTCGTATAATTGCGATTTGAAGCTTTAACAAAACTCATTTTATGACAACACATTTTAAAGAGCTTTATTGTAATAATATAACCATGAGTAGGTAATCGTACGTGCTTACAACAAGTATACTTTTTTTTTAAGTGTCAGTTTCAGTTTAGTATCACGAATCATTTTCAAAATATTTATTTTCGATAATGTGTTCATGTTAGATGTAGTTTATTTAGATACGAAGGTTCCAATAATTCATTGAAAACATAATCCACTAAAACATTGAATATTGGTGTATTTCTGATTCGAAGTTTTTGAATAAAATAGAATACAATCATAAACTTTGCAAGACTACGTAAAACAAACTTTAAATGCAGCGATTGATTCATTGATTATTGATTTTTACAGTTCAAAATACATATCCTATATTTCTATACCAATAGATCGCTAACAATTGGTTGTAAATGTGTAAAATATGTGTAATGTATAATTATTAAGGAAATTTTCCTGCTATAGCTGCTAACAAGTATTTAAATGCTTATAATTTACTTTAAAACTGTTGTGCATGCGTCATTAGTATATATGAGACATCTTAGAATGAAAATATCGGATACATTATATAACCGGTATTTATTAAAAAGAAGTTGCCTATTGTTGTGCTCATTTGTTCACTAGGCTATTTGATTGCGATTAGTAATTACCGAAAATATAGATTTCCAAATTAAATCATTGTTACACATTGAAATGTTTGAAACATTTTTGGTATAAAAATGAAAGATTTTTATTGATATTTTATGGTTCTAAATTATATTCAAAATCAGTGAATTTAACCCCCTGAAAAGTCCGTTTCCACGATGGACTGGTCATCTATAGCCATGTACAAATAATACTTAAACAATATTTCCGTTTGAATACCGTAACAATCTACTGAAATAAATCCATTCAAAAATATTTCAAAAAATCAACTTACCTTGTTATAACGATGAATTGAAAGAGATATGAATAATCTAAATTTAACATAAATAACGCAATATTTTGAGGATGTGAATAAAATAATTCAAAATTTGAGATATCACTATGATAAATGATATTGTAGACCGTTTCATACAACATTCATGTAATAGTCTTGTTGTAGTCCTATTTATATAGTATTTATCGAGCTAGAGTGGAAGTTTATTAATGTAATGTTGAATGGTGTTTTACATAATTAACCAAGTAAAAAAATTAACGAATATTTTCTATATTTGTAAAATCTGTTTCGTTTAAAATCCTTTAGTTCTTTTAATTATTTCTGGGTTTTTTATTTATGGGAACCAATTATGAACGCGACTTTTTAAAGTAATATATAGCTCTATAAAATATTTTATAATTATTATTTATAAATTATTACAAGCTTTAATTATTATAAAAGCTTCTAGCTACAAATGGAGCTAGCTACAGCCACAGAGAACAATATGTGTTAACAGGAAACATTGTACTTTAATCCACAACATAACAAGATGTTAACTCCGCCTTAGCTAGCCTGATATATACATCCAACTATCTTCACATTAGCTGCTGGTCTTTCATTAATTGTTGTTTTGTATCTATATTGACGATCATTACAAATAGACGCATATTAGGTACTCAATGAAGTGCTCAGAACGAACCCTTGTACTTTAATCAAACAATAGTGACGACTTATAATAGCCCTGTCACACCTTGACGATTTAGTTAGCGTATACGCGACGTATGACAATACCCTAGCATACGTCAAATAAGTTAGGGGCAAGTTTATATAAGTTAAGAGCACGCGGAAACACGCTGACATACGTCGGAGTACGACGAGGTCTTCAGAAAATTTTGTGTATGCACAAAATTTCCCGACGTATG
>JAYRBW010127979.1:0-16330 GCA_036023295.1 Invenusta paracnida | reverse complement strand
CTTTTCAAGTTTTCAGAGGTATGCCCTTTTCGTTTTTGCCTCGGCCCTTTTTACACCCTAGTTACGGCCCTGATATTTATTTCTTCAGCTGTCTTTCAGTCTAACTATATATAACAAATGACTTTATTATATTTTGACCGTTTCATATACACATATACTTATATATATTTAACGGTTAGTTAAGTCAATATTATTGAGGAAACTTATCTTTTAGTATATTTAATGTGGAATTTGAAGCTTTTACAACAAGTATAAATGAGTGTTATCTATTTTTAAAAGTCATTAATATATTGAAAATAGCAGAAGTGTTCTGTGGATATTACGTAATCATAAAAAAGCTAATATTTCTGATTTCCCTGTTTCTTCCTTGTCTATGTAATCATTTCGTAAATTAGTAAAATCGATATTCAAATTGGCAACATTTCGCGGGTCACGTGGTGTAGGTCACGTGACGACATTGTTCTCCCGTTATAGTCTATCTGTGCGCCAAACTATGTGTTAAGACTGGTGTTGATTCAAAATATAAAGAGATTATATCCCTGTGTTGTATTTTGATTATTATGAATAACAATTGGTGTCCTGTTTTAAATTACTTTTTAATCCCTTTTTTCATCGAGATTTCGACTCTGGAGACAGAACTGACAAAGACTGGGGACAGACTCAAGGAGGCCGAAACAAGTTCGTTAATTTCTTCCTTCAATTCTAAATGCCAGAAGTATCTGTCGTGCTATTAATTATCGATTCAATGGTTCACAGACTAGCTTTGTTTATATTTCGATACTTACTAATATATCGTGTGAGTCATATACTATAAATTAATTACTGTTATGCACACATCTTCTAAAATCCAATATTTATTACCGATGTTTGAAAATATTGCAGAAATTCTTGAATACATTAAATATGTTTTCGTGTTAGTTTAGTTCAATATTAAATATAATTTTCCTCGATTTCGACAATCCATCTCGGCGTTATATCTCTCAACTAATACGGGGGTGACCCACCAGTTGCGGGTCATGGCAGCAAAATGGGATAATTGCACATCTAAAAATAGACACCGCTAAAATCAATGTAACTTAGTTGTAGCAACCAGCTGGGAGACTGACATGTTGTCGTGTCAACAGCCGCGGCACAAAGGGAACAATTTCTTTTTTGGAACAACAACCAACCGGTTGAGTCACCGGTCTCAATGTACAGATATAGATGAAGAGATGAGAGCCATAAACTCGAATTTGATTTGTTCTTCATAGTCAGGAACTCAGAATTCTCTCTGAATACCGTTATCGTAGATAGAAAGGGCCTTGACATTGTATCATTGTATCGAAATATGTGTAGTTAACGTACTACATAATACGTTACAATCACTATAAGGCAAATTCTTTTTTTATGAATAATATATTAACTATATCTTATACCTAAACAATCATTTGGTTTGAATAATGAATCCTAAATAGTGAATATGTAGCTAGGTACTAATATAAAACATGTATTAACTCGTAATGCTAACTTTGTATTTGTTATGGAATAACCAACACACTTACTTATATAATATATAATAACCAAACTAACTTACACGAGCATTCTGTATGCAGGAAATAGTTAGGCTTTGTCAAATATTGATGTGCATCTTATCTCTATGCCGATACATGAGCGAGTAGGATAAAATAACAGACAGGCTACTAAATATATCCAATAAAATTCATATCGTAAATCTGATCTAAACTTGACTAAATTTCATTTAACATACCCCGTTGGAAGGGGAATACCCTAAATCGAGACAAAAACGCCCGTAAAGAAAGGGTCAAAGTTAATTATAACGTTTGTCTAAGTGTCGTATCTTATTAGAGAGACAAAATTAGCATTTAGTACATATAGACTAGATATATGGCTCCTATTAGAAGTATATTATTTCAGGTGTATAATATCAGATTAGTCGCAACTATATATCAATTGTTATAATACAGCAGACACCGCGATGAATGATTAGATAAGGCTAATATTACATAATAGCTAGATACTAAGTATAGACAAGGACGATATTTAAGGTTTTAGAAGGACGTTTTATTCTTTAGTGACTCGCTAAAACTAAACTTATGTAAGAAGCAAATTCTCAAGTTATTGTTAGCCAAAAACATGAAGTAGGCAAGCAAGCAGTGCCGGAAAGTGTCTCCATTAAAAGTTAGTGCATTCTATACTAAAAAAGCAGTAATGAATTCACTTTTGATTGACATGTCTTATCAATTATATGTATATATATACATTGGTTACATGCCATATTTCCTGCCTTTCGTGCCCTGTCTAGCCTGCATGAAGTCCATGGAAATGTACAACGAGTACAAGCAGAAGTATGAGAAGGTCTGCCTCGAAGAAGCTGGCTGTATGACAGTTGTAACCGAAGTAAGTGCAACTACTTACTCCCCCCCATTATATTGGCCATACAAGCTCACAAAAGCTGAGGTTCAACCGAGTATTGTGTAGGTATATGTGCTAACCCGGATGTCCTCAGGAAATATGTCGAGGAGGGGAACATACGCGCATTCCTGTGCTACTATTTAGTCACGAACCTTCAAAAATATGGAAGTGATGAAATAAAAGTTGCCACTTTCCTTTTTATAGTTCAATATTACTTCCTAGTTCTTGTTAGAAATTCGAAAGTCTTGCTATCCATTATGCCGAAGTGAACTAAATTTCGGACACATTTTTACAAATTTATCGTGAATTGTATTTACTAAATAAATGTAAGATATGTATTTGAAACTGGGGCGGTATTTATTACAATACAATAAATATACCTACTTCGATATTTATCCGATAATCGGAAGTATTTCCAGAGTTAGGAAATGTCCTTCTTATATGGTTTCTTGGAGTTTAAAATGCACTGTGGCCACATATTTCCTATTTCCAGTACTACGACAAAAACAAGGAACTCCAGGAGAAGATCTCACAGCTACAAAGTGGCATGACAGATGAGGTGCTGAAGCAAGCCATGGATAAAGCGGCGCTCCAAGAAGCCGATATTAATCAGAAGAACACTGAGGTCATTAAACTTCTATGATTACTTGAAATGTTTGAAATATATATATATATATATACATGTGATTTGCAGTTGGTTTCTTTCTTTCCAAATGCTATATTCTAATTGAGAGTAAAGTGTAGAGTTACTATACTTCCAATGACTTACTCAACGTTTCCCACTTTACTCTCATATCGATTTTCACGCACTTTCAGATTGAAAAACTCAAAAACGAAGTCTCAAGTATAACTGAAACCCTGAAAAAGGAAAAAGACACCTTGAACCATACAAGTGAGAAGCAGTCATGTTTTATTACAGTATATATATATAAGCCATTATAAAGCATTTCATCTCTGTTTATTAACAAGTGTAACTCTTAAGAATAGTTTATAATGAACTTCTCCAAAAGTATAGTCAACACATCCTTTATCCAAGACTCCCCGAAAAGTGTCATTCCTAAAATACTTAGCATAGTCTTTGAAACTTCCTAATTGATAGTTTCCTTGCCAATATCCTTCCTTTACGGTATAGTGTCTTATCGAGTTTAATTGTAGGCGCAAATCTGTGCACAACCAAATTTACTAAAAGTACACTTACTTAATGTTTGCACTCTGCGTATTGATTTATTGCAATCTATTCCACGGCATAATCTACAATTGAAATGATTGTTCTGCAGTGTCGTATGTATAGTATTTTGTCTAGCGCGTGTTTTCCGAACAATTGTACCTATATAAGCCCCATGTCAGCAGTAATATCGTCTTCTTCGTTTAAAGAATTGGAATTAAAAATCAAATTTGATTTATGTATACTCTTAAGTTTAGAGTTGTAAGTACCATTTTCGATATTATTCCTATCGACATCACTTTACTATATAAAGACTTCAAATGTAAACTCATGCAATCACCCCGTTAGGAAATCTTTAATTAATTGTTTATCTCAAGATCATACTTTATATTATCCACTGCACTGAGGATCATCTATATTGTAAGATTACTTTACAGTAAGTTACACATTTCGTTATAACAATGAAACACTTCGGCTACTATGAACTTCGAGCCTTATAGCTTTGTGATTGAGTATTGAGCAGCGTAGATAGATATAGTGCTGTGAGTTAAGACGTGAATGTCACACAGAAATCTTGCTTTGATCTTTGTACATAGTAGCACTCATAATCTGAAGGCATGTTTTTACGGGATTTCACATAAGTAGCAAGAGAATCTAATCGTTATTTTAGTACACTGTAGTTTTTAATTTATTAAAGGAGGACTATTTTGAAAACAGTGCGTGCATTGGTGGATTTAAAAATTTCGATTGAACACGTTTAGTGTAACGCAGAAATCCAGTGTTGAACACTGATTGAGTAATAAATATGACATTTAATTATTTGGTTTTAGGCGCATCATACTGTAGGTTTTCGTCAATATTAGATATAGTTGTATTCAAATATGTAAATGGAAATTTATTTCATTTGATAAAATTATTTTCAGACAAAGTATTTGTCGATATTCAGCAAATTCTAGCATTTATTTCACCTCTAAAAAGTTGTTTATTTTTTTAATCTGTGAAATATGTTTTAGAACTTTATTACTCAAATTAAATATACTATATTATTGAGTAATAAGCATAGTTAAACAGCCATGATAACATTTACTATTACATGGTGTTTAAGGAAGTTGCTATATTTTTGGAAGAAATATTTAACAATATTCTAAATAATAACAATTCTTCTTAAAAAATAAATTTTCGACTCACCCACCTAACTTTATCGTCGTTAATGTTAAGTATTCCAAATAATACAACTATATTAATGTGTCGATATGGCTTGAATAACTTAAGTATAATTATTTAATAATACGTACGCTTCTTATAATACATTCCAGGCTTCTGTGTGTCTCAAAAAGTTGTGGTTTAGTTAAATCAACTTCAAGTAGTGAAACTGTTGCAGTCTTATAACGCTTGATTCATTTACTGTAACTGCAAACTCAATAAATAATAAAGTTAAATCTATTTATATATATATTCTATTCCAGATAATTCGCCTAGAGAAAATGTAGTGTAGTGTGAAAATGGAATTATTGATTTGCTTAATTAATTAATTAATTCTTAATATGAATTACTTTTTATTTTACAAACTAAGTATATTCAAGTGTTTCTGCATTAATTATATATTGAATGCCTATCTGGCTACTTTAACTGGTTTTAAAGAACATATTACTAATTGAATTCTGTTGTGCATTATTTTTTAGTTTCTTCAAATACAAATCGTAACTATTAACAGAACTATTTTGCTGGAAGTTTTCAATAAGCAAAGAATAATGTTTATTTGGAATTTTGGATAAAAGTTTGCATGGAATATAATCACATTTGCAATTTTATTGTCAGTTTATAATATGGTTATCTTACTTAAGGCCAATTATATATCTTCTTTAGTAGCTACATTATAATATGCACTGTGGAATATGCCAGTTGTAATTGTTGTTTACACAGCGATTTATTATTGATAATGTTTGTGATTACTGCTTCAGTTAAATTTTGCATAAATTATCATTTTAAATGCCTGGTTCACAAATGTTTCAAATAACTTTTTATCCTTGGCAAGAAGTTTAAATATTTGTAACAATATTGCATTTTGGGGTTTATTTCATTTCGTTTTTCGTTTGATTAGCAATGGCCATTATAGATTAAATTTATGTAATTCTTTCTACGATATTCTATAATGAACCTATATTTCAACAATTAACGTAAGCACTAGACTTTCAACTATTTAGTTTTTGTATGAGCAATGATCATGCTATATTTCTAATATCATAAAACTTCCGATCATGCTTTAACTTCTCGCATTACGGCTGAATTTTTTCTAGTTTTATGTTCAATAAATGTTGTTACTAGTTATTATTAACGTTAATTCAGTACTTACATTATTTTAAATATCACCGAAGAAGTTTTCTTTTACCTTCAGTCCATAAAAATCCCCAAAACTGCTTAATATTGGCTAAGTACTACGTTTATATATATACGTATCTTTCAACTATGTTATTCATATATTCAATCCTTTTAAGACATCGGGCCATTCGTTGTATTTGGCTTTTTGTTTCACTGACCTTTATACATTTTTTACTATGCAACACGTTCATTTTGGCGTTCGTTTGTTTATGGAGGTGTATATTCTTTTATCCTTTTTTGTAATATTGTTAGTTTTACTGTTTGCAAAAATATTCACTAAATTAACAGAGCCAGCACGAAAAACAGGACTGCGGCGATATTTCAAAGACATCAGCGAATTTAATAAGCTTTGCTAGTCAACCTATCACACTGTGCTAGAATGAGGTACCTAATGAAGCACACACACACATTATATTGTTCCATATTTGACAATATTGTCAGTGTTTTGTTATATTTCCTGGTCTAACATTTAATTATAGTCTAAGATTGGCATTGACTCTGAAGTACTAATATTCACTTTTAAGTTGTACTGTATGGTTATAAAATATATCCACGCAAGCTAATGAACATAATATTTCCATTCTTTTTAACAATTATTTGATATATTTCTTATGTACGTAAAAGACTTAAATTCAACACTCTTCTTATTCGTTTCTATCTATTCAGCAGATTAATAAACCTTGCTATATCAGTGATAGTCTCATTCAAATATATTGCTTGTTACATTAAATTCGAAAAAAAGAATCATTACACCAAAGTTCTAGGTTTGTGTTTTTAGATATTTAAATAATATTTGGACTCGCCTAATAGTAATAGGTATATCTTAACAAAAACAACAGAGTCACAAAAATGAAAGCCAAGAAACGAGCTCCTCAAAATAAAAACGTTAAAATTATATTAATGATAGGAAGTACAGCCAACGAAGAAATTGATATAAACATGGCGCCAAGATATAATTGTTACAATACTTTCTGCATCAATATGGAACATAGGTATACATCTAAACTGTAAGATTTATAAAAATAGGACAACAAAAATTATGAAAAATATCGAGACAATGGTATAAATTATATTATTTTAGTATGTTATCAAAATTAGATTACTTAAAACAACTACTTTTGCATTCGTGTGGGTCTCATTATACTTAGCTATAAAAATGTGCCATTGCCAAAAAACATTCCTAATTTTTGTTGTCATATTTTTATGAATTTTACAGTTTGGAAGTATACCTATTAATGTTCCATTTTGATCGATTCATTTATGCATTTTAAACAACAAGCATTGTAACAATTACATCTTGGCGCCATGTTTATACCAATATCTTTGATGGCTGTCATCAATATCATTTCCACGGTTTTCTTTTGAGGTCTATTTTTACATAATCTTTCACGATTGATCATTTCAGGGTGTCAGAATAATATATTCCCAATTTTAAAGACTATACAGAAGGATAGAAAGACAGGTGACCTTGTCTTAGGCCCTACTCCATCTCTTCCCTCCTTTCTCTCTCTTTTCTTGCCTGTGCAGTCAGCCTTCTCCAGGAGAACGTGGACATGAAGCGGACCTTCCACATACCACCACCACCTCCACCCCCACCACCACCCCCGCCGCCACCCAAAATCTTCGCACTCTTCCGGAAGAAAAAGCCGAGCGCCAAATCCTCCACAGAGGGTACCGCTGATTCGAGTAAGAAACCAAATTTGGACACCAATTTTTAGTTATATATAATATTTTCTCGTATTTAAGAAATATTCAGTACAGTTTTTATTCTTTTCTCTAATTGAGTTGAAATTAATAAAACAAAGGATTTAAGCCCCCCCCCCCCCCATCGCGCAGGTCAAGCCAACGCCAAACTCTTATTGGTTGATTCAGTAATCACGTGGTCGATTTTTCTTCTTCGCTACACTTCTTTCTTCAGCTTAAGTCATCATGAAAATGAATTCAAAATCAAGATGCATCAGTGTTTTGATAATTTGTTGCACTAAAAATCAATAAGTTCATCAACCTGACACTGAAATGATGCCGCCAATCGTGCAATTTATACTAATTTAATATTATCATCAGACTGGCATAATAATACTCGAGTTTGTACACTCGTCAATGATTTAAAATGTGCATACCATTTTGTTGTTAGCTTTGGTTATCGTCGATAAATGTTATACGATTGATTTTGAAAAAGGAAGATATTAAAAGCAATACTCTTATATGTCTCTATTTCGTCAAAGAATATTTCACTTACCATCTGAATTACGTGCATCTTATAGTTGAATACTCATCTGCATTGTTATGTATTATACAATTATTTAGGTTGATACACACTTATAATTATTTATGTGGAAAATCTTCTTTGCAAAAAGTAATTTATAAGCGATCAACTTCTTTGCATATAACCTCGATGAATTTGATCAAGAGGCTTGAAGCTGTTCCATCAATCGTATTTCTTTTGTTAAATAATTTTCTATACCACCTTAGTTCCTGGTATTTCTAACCAATAAACACAATTTATGTGAATTCTATGACTGATCGATGACTCAAGTTGTCATGCTTGAATTCTTATTTTGCTGTTTTCATATTGCTTAGGGTAAGTAATAATTATAGTAGATATTTTCTGTCACTTGAGTCATATTAGTAGTGTGAATTATACACAGTGTCAATTATAATATGATCCACATTTAAAAACGTAGCATGCATAAGTAGGTGTATGCAAGAATTACGCTTGTATTTTAAAATAATATTAAGGTTTCAAAAGTGTAAAGATGGACAAGTTGAACAAGTATACCTACTATTATATTGAAGACATAATTCACTGAAGTTAAGAGTAAATATACATTTCTTTATATATATCACAAGAAACAGATATGTGTGCTGACATATGTCAAGAGATCAGAATTACATTTGCAATGTCGCAGCGTTCAATTACTCATTGAATACGAAACAAAGGTAGGTATATATTAATGTAAGACATGTCTTACTAGTAATGTTATTTCAAATGATGGTATTACATTTTAGTTCATCCTGCATCCTTGATCTCTGCAACAAATTCATTCACGTATACTGTACATTCACGTCTATAAATATCTACTACATCCCAGTTACATATATGTACAAGTCTGAGTGTAAACTTTGTAATGCTGCTGTGTAAATATGCAGACTGTAACTGCCATCAGCACAGTAATAAAATCGAGCTATTCTGTTTATTGTATGTAGCCAGCTTATTCCTACCCAAGATTAGATTATTATTTAATTGTGATGAAGCAGACCATAGCTTTAGCTCTGTGTTTATAGGTATAGGTTATAGGTATTTCTGTTGTTTATTTATATGTTTGCAAGTGAATTAGGCTTAGAATCAGTTCGTAATGTGGAGAAACAGCTCGAGATAAGGATTAGGAAAGAAGACAGATTTCTGTGAATAAATATTCCGGTGTACGTCTGTATTCATCATAAATATGTACACATAATACGAGCAGGATTAATTTTGAAGTCGAAAGTGTTTGATTTAAGTGTGTGAGTATAGTATAATTGTCCTTTTAAGATGCTATAAATAGCTTTAACCATTAAATGCAGATGTGTTCGTGTTTCAAAATTTAGATCAAAATATATTTCGGTATTGTGAAACTTATATGGACAAATCTATGTAATATAACTTGAAACTTAGCATTTTCCTTTTTGGTTAAAGAAAACTTTTATTAATGGTAAAAATCTTAAATATTTAAGCCCTTGAAACCTTTACCAAATAATCTTTATGATAATGCCTTTAAAAAGTAGAAAAGTGGAATACACATTTATTTAACATGTTGTGGAAATATTTTTCTTTGAGAAATTAATTTTAAAAGCTAATTGCCTACAATTATATGCAATTACATTACTTAAAAGTTCGTGCATGTCATATTTGAATTGTTTTATTTCTGAAAACTGGTCTTAGTCAACGCGCTATACCTAGTAAGTATAATGAAGATATATTGAACCAGCGTTGATCCAGTGTTGATCCTGTGTTGATCCAGCGTTGATCCAGTGTTGATCCTGCGTTGATCCTACATTGATCCTGCGTTGATCCTGCGTTGATCCTGCGTTGATCCTATCCAGCGTTGATCCTATCCAGCGTTGATCCTACATTGATCCTGCGTTGATCCTACATTGATCCTGCGTTGATCCTGCGTTGATCCAGCGTTGATCCTGCGTTGATCCTGCGTTGATCCAGTGTTGATCCAGCGTTGATCCAGTGTTGATCCAGCGTTGATCCAGTGTTGATCCTGCGTTGATCCTAAATTGATCCAGCGTTGATCCTACATTGATCCTGCGTTGATCCTGCGTTGATCCTAAATTGATCCAGCGTTGATCCTACATTGATCCTGCGTTGATCCAGCGTTGATCCTGCGTTGATCCAGCGTTGATCCTGTATTGATCCAGCGTTGATCCAGCGTTGATCCTGCGTTGATCCAGCGTTGATCCAGCGTTGATCCTGCGTTGATCCAGCGTGGATCCAGCGTTGATCCTACATTGATCCAGCGTTGATCCTGCGTTGATCCAGCGTTGATCCTGAGTGTATGGTGAAATAGTATTGTCGAATAGATGGGGTTCTATAGTTAATTGTGCAAGAGGAATACAATTAACATGAACAACTACTCAATACCAATGGGACGAAAAGAAAATAGCTGAGCTGGCTTGTTATTATCGATTATTTTGTAATCACAGATTGTTCTGTTCCATTTAATCAAATTCATCTCCTGCACACTCTTCTCTAAACCATTTGGAATCGTCTTTGTTTATATACAAAATTGGATGGAAGGTTGCATTAAAGCACCTTAGTTACGTGCAATAAATTGCATAATTTTTATATATTTAAAAGCATAATCTGATAGAAATGTTAACCTTAGTATCAATTATTCGGATTCATCTACTCTTTCTGTATTATATTCTTTAATTAGATATATAGTGATTAAATTAATCATGTAGGGGCGCTAAATGTTTGTTATAGAGAGGCTTGCAAAAGTAAAAGTAAATATTAGCATGTTTCATTTTATACCTGATTAATACTAGTTCTTAATCAAGACGGTTTTGAAGAAAGACACATTTAAAGAAAATTTATTAGATGTTTAGAATAACGATGATCTCCCATTTTCGTCTGTACATATATACATATATGCCCACTAACAGTGTGGTCCATAAGTTCGACATAGACTTCTAGTTTTCAAATAAAAATAATTATCTGTTTATATAATAATATAACCAGAGTTCTTTAACTAATTTATTACACTGAGTTATCAAAGTAGTCCATTCAAAATTGCATTCGGGTCACTATTCCATCATTAATTGATTGTAAAAGGTCTTGGGTTGGATGCCCAGGAATTCTCGCCGAATGATGGCTTTTAGTTGAACAAGAGAAGTGGATTTCTCTGCCTTTCTTTTGCTTTACCCCAGAGAGCATTATCACAAGATGGTAAGTCAGGAGAGGGCATATGAAGGTCCCCTATACTTGCCAATTCAAGGATCAGGAAAGTGTAGAATTGGAGCCGGTATGAATTCACTTTCCAAGAAAGCAACATTCTTCACAACAGACTGATGGTGGGTGAGGCTGTATTCTCAGAAATGGGGATTTGCTTTTGTGCTCCAAAATGACAAACTAGTAGAATTTGTACCTTCTGCAGAAACGTTGTCTACGGGGTTTTTTTATTAGAAAAAGTCTTACAGCTTTAGTCTAGCCTAAAGTTCAGCAGGTCTTCATTTGTATTATCTGCATTGATATTGTAATTAAATGTTTCTTAAAATTCATGACGTATAGTTGTAACTTATGCTGCACCATTGTACTCTATGTATATATCTTCGCGTACCACTAATTAAGTTGCAGTGATTATGGCTAGTTAGTTACAGTAAACGCTTATACCCACTTGCCTTAATGACTTGTTATTATGTTGTATCATTCAAACAGTTACATCTAGGTATAGACTGCATATGCTTACTTCTGTCTGTCGATACAATCAAGGTAATACAATCTCTCCAATCATGCATACGTACAACCTATCACTAAATGGGTATAGTGAATACTATATTATACAAATATCGAAAGAATATATTATATTGTTTCATTGAGTACTATTATGTTTTATTATCATTATTTTATTCTCTTAACATGTTTTATTTATAACTTCTTCTTTTTTGTAAAATCATGCTAGAAAATATTTATAACGTGTTACAAATGTGGATGACTGTGTTTTAGTTATTCTGAACTATTAAAATAAATTCATCCGCATTTTAACCAGTTTTGTGGAAATTCTGTTTTGACCGTTTTTTGAATACTTCTCTGCCTGTTACAATAATTAACTCGGTTAAAGTAGAAAAACTGGGGGTGAATAAACGGTTTAAAGCAGAAAAACTGTATATAAAATACAAGTATATTGTTAGAAGACAATAATAGAAGAAAGACGCCAGAATAATAGAAACAAAGAATGTGACCATGCACTGAAACTTGGGCACCGACCTCTCTCCTAAGTTAGCACTGTGCGCTAAGATAGTTTCGAATAACGCAATCTGAAAAAAGTATTATCACTGTACTAAGTTATGCTTACGATCCTTTCGAGTAACCACCCCCTGAGTAATAATTACACAGTCGATTATAACAGACTGATGGTCTTTAACTCTCTTGCGCAATCAGGTCAGTCTTATATTCTCAACCTTTTCGAATCTCTTCGGTGTTCTCAGTTTATAATTGTATCGCGCTTTAATCCACCTGAAACGAATAACGCAACTAGATATTGTAATACTGATATCAAGGGGAAAGCGCTTAAAACATAATAATAGACATGTATGTATTATACACAGCAATAAAATAACAATTGTTTTATATTTTGTAAATCAATATTATCAAACATTTATTATTAATCTATTTTAATAAATTAATAAATTATAGTCACCATGCGACAGTAGAGATTTGTGATTTATAACTAAAATACTACAAGTATTTGTTATATGGTAATGTAATTGAACACTAGATGCACAATCCAGCCATCATGTTTTCTTTTTGCAGAAGAGGACGATGCAATGGGCGGAGTTATCAACGAGATCATGTCGCTTTTGAAGAAAGGAGGCGGCTTAAAGTCAGTGGTGAGTGAACCTTGTAATGTTGGAGAACTTGCTGGTGACTTACAGTCAGTGGTGAGTGAACCTTGTAATGTTGGAGAACTTGCTGGTGACTTACAGTCCGTGGTAAGTGATCCATGTAAGCTATAAGAACAAGAAATGTGCAAAATAAGTAATTGTTACAATTATAATTAAGTTCTGATTAAAATATGTCATCTATTTAAGTTAAACACAACCGGAAATACAATGTTTTGGGTTCAAAATAAATAGCTGATATAATTGTTAAACATTAAGTTATAGTTTTTCTAAAACTGCTTTGATGCTTCTTTACTTTTAATTAATTCTATACCTTGTATTGTTTGTCAAGTTTTGTCAAGTTTTGTAATTGTGATACAAACTTACGGGATTGCTGTTACATGATAGTATATACATATCTAAGAAAAGTAAATTAAGACTTCTAAATTCAAGAAGTAAACGACATACAAAGACCTCTTAATCAACCTCATTTGACACTTGTATCGCCACTACAGGGCGCTGTCTCCAGCCAAAAGAATGACAGTGCAGAGGGGAGCAACCGCGACTCCACGCTGACGCCTCTGACGCCCTTCACCGCCATTCTCAAGCCGGCTCAACACCGGAAGCTGTCAGAGCCGAATGTCGTCATTCCACCTTCTCCAGGCGGCACTGGACAGTTCTTCCCAACCCTCCGTCGAACACCCTCTCTCCAAACCGAGGGAGCGAGAAATCCATCTTCCGCTGAGAAGACCGCTTCTGCTGAAACTGAGCTTTCCGCCAAACTCAAACAGCGGAAGGAGAAGTGAGTAACACTGTTGTATTTAATAGATGGTGAATCGCTGATAAATACACAGATTATAGGCGATCCCGTATTTTAGCGTCCTAAATTATTTGTTTAAAAATTTTGGTAAAATCTTATGCTAAAATAGTTATAAACATATTGACTAAAGTTTCTTTCAAATATTCAAACATTAATTTAATTTAAACATTAAACTAATTTTGAGCAATGAATAATTATTGATTATTAAATTAATGTTTAACTATTTGAAAAAAACTTTAGTCAATATATTAATTAAACTAATTTTGAGCAATAATTAATTATTAAATTAATGTTTGAACTATTTGAAAAAAACTTTAGTTGATATATTTATAACTGTAAATTTATAATTTTCGCTATAATAATTTGGAACGCTAAATTTCCGAAATTTTTAAACAAATAGTTTAGGACGCTAAAATAAGGGATAGCCCGATTATATTATATATATACCGTATTTTCCGGACCATGAATCATAAGGCGCACTTAAAAACTTTATTTCCCTTAAAAATCAGCAATGCGCATTATAATCCTTATAAGCCTTATGTATGAAAGAAGTTATTGATTCTTTTAATTATACTCTTTGAAACGAGTGAACAAAATGTCGCGTGATTTAGAAGAGCACTCTACATATTATTATAATTATTACTATCGGCACGGCATGAATAATATATGTGAGTCATGAAGGCAAGGTAACATTAGGAAAAAGAATTAAGGCGAATAATCGATATTAAAGTGCATATGATTGGACGAAATCTCTGTTTACAAAAAGGACATTTTTAAATGCGCCTTGTAACCAGGTGCTCCTATTGGTCCCAAAATACGATACTTTCATACTTGAACATTGATACATTACACATAAATCATTGATAAGGACATGTTTGTTTATTGCAAATTAACTTTATTCCTTGTTGTTATATTGTCAATTTCTCTTCCTTCTCCCTTGTTTCAATTAGTTTTGCTTTCCAGGCATATCTCTCGATTTTAAGAGCGCTTTTAACAAATATATGCATATAATTGTTTACTATTACTGATTTATTTTGTAAGTAATATATAAATATCATTAATTTTGCCTTTATTGATATAGTTATACATCATGGAGTAATTAAACACCACTTACTTGAAACTATACTAACATGTATTATTACTTTATGGGTGGGTAGGTATTCTATAAAACCTCTGTATTTGTACCCAATTTATCTAAGGGATTTGTATTCAATTATAGCATATAACATCATCAAGCAACGATACAGGTTGGATAAATTTAAGTCACCCTTAAATGGTCGAAATTTTCTGTTTTCTTCAGATTCATTAAAAATTGAAATCTGAAAATCACTGAAATTGTATACTCTTCGATTCCTTGTTAAACGATCTTTAATTTAGTGTTATTCTCTTGGAAATATTTATAACTTTGACAAAGTTATCTACGTTTTTCTTCACATGTTTTTACCTATTTTTTGTTACTACCTACTGCTTTGAAATGTCTATCACAAGGAGAGCTAGCAATCAGCCAATCACGTTAGAGGATTTAACTAGTGCTCTTGATAATTTACGTACTAACCTGCAGAGCGACATGAATAAACGCTAATTCATGAACAACTAACGGACATTAAAGCTAAATTCACAACAAAGCTAATATCACTACAAACTTCGCTACAATCGAAATATGAAACTATCGATCGACTGGAAAAGTGCATAATCCAACAAGCTGCTACTATCTCTAACCTAGAAGTAGACCAGAAGAAGAAATTCGCAATAATATACGGCCTACAGGAAACAGACAACGTTGAAGAAGATGTCAATTAACTCATGACCGCCTGCAATGTAAGTCACCCCATTCTTCACTCGTTCAGATTAGGCAAAGTCCAAGCTAAACCATGGCCGATCAAAATCAAATTTTCATCTCTTAAACATAAGAATGAAGCCATTGAAAAATCACGTACATTAAAAAACAACAACTCCTACAAAAATGTATTTTTAACGTACGATGAACCCTACCTACACCGTCGAGAAAATTACAGGCTCCGACAACACTTCAAAGCACTCAAAATCGAGCATCCAAATAAAACAGTTCTACTTCAAAAAGGTAAACTCTTCGTGAATAATGACATTATAGACCAATTCAACATCAAAAACTCGGTTTTTCAGTAAAAGGGAATCTTACAGCGTCACTTAAAAACAATAATAATAATAACTATTCCTCACTTCCGTCTATACTACTTACTAATACCCGGTCACTTAAAAACAAATTTGACTATCTTCTGACTTATATTTACTCCCTACGCCCTTATCTCATTTGTGCTACAGAAACTTGGCTAGACCCTGATATCCCTAATTCTTTTTTAGAAATTAATAATTATAACCATTACCGTCAAGATAGAATTGAAAGAATCGGTGGAGGAGTCTGCCTCTGGTGTCATACTTCTCTAAATAGCAAGCGGTTGCATTTTAACAACACACCTCATAATATT
>JAYRBW010127968.1:0-16330 GCA_036023295.1 Invenusta paracnida | reverse complement strand
AGCTGGGGTGTCCTGGGTGTGGCGGAGGACCTTCTCGCGGAGGTGAGCCGAGGCAGCGGAGGCCTTGCAGCTGAGGCTAATGAGCCCGGCCTCTTTGAGAAGGGTTGAGGTCGGCGTAGACCTGATGCGGGCAGCGACACGGTGAGGAACTTCCAGGAGCTCCCGGTTAGAGTCGGCGCACGAGGAGAGCCAGACAGATGCTCCGTGGAGGGCGGCGGACTCTGCGTTAGTCTTGTAGAGGGACTGGAGCGTGGCGTAGTCTTGGCCCCAGGAGCGCCCTGTGAGGCAACGAAGGGCCTTTGGTCCTGGTCTGGAGACGCTTGCTGGCTTCCTTGGCGTGGTGGTGGAAAGTAAGCTGACAGTCCAGTGAGACGCCCAGGAGGCGGGGGTAGGGTTCGAAGGGGAGCTTGTCGGCTCCGATGAAGATGGAGGGGCGAACCTTACCGTTGACCTCCCTGGGGTCGAGGGTGTGGTAGGAGACCACTGACTTGGATGTGCTCAGAGTGACCTTCCATCTGGCACACAGAGCGGCAAGCCAGTCCGCCGCGGGGTGGAGGACTCGGTTGCACTCTTGGACCGTGGTCCCCTGGGCTCCAAAAGTAGTGTAATCTGCATAGGCGAGGGTACGGCAACGGGGGGGGGGGGGCGGGCCATGTTTTCGCGCTCCACCTTACTACTGACCTTCCATCTCTGTGATATAAATGACACACCCAGATTAGGCTCACGTGGATGGAACTTATCTCGACAAAGCCGCCCAAAGATGTCTGTAGCGTTGAGGCTACGGCGGTGGCAACATGTCTCGTACACAATAATGTTATTAAATTCATTCGTTGAAGTATTCGTTCTTCAATTCATTGTAGCTCTTCCCACACTATGTAGTATATAATAAACAAAACAGAATACTTTGGTAGGCTAAACCTAAAGTAGGCTTTGCCTTATCTGATTTCTAGCCACGAATAGTGTATTCAGTTTCAAGAAAACTTATTATTAAAAAGGTTAATGAATAATTCATAAAGTTTGAATAAGTATTGGAGTGTTATCCCCTTTCGAGAATACGGCCACAAGTGTCACCTTTAACAGTAATCGATAGGAGATGTTGAGTGATACAAGAAATTGTAATGTAATAATTCTGTGTGTCAAGGACGAAATGATTTATTTAGAGAGGCCAATAACGTTTGGAAAGTAAATGATTGAAATGATCTATATTGGATTGACGCTGAACATTATTTATGATACAATTCTAGATTAGAATATAATAATAATAAAGCGTATATATTTATTATCAATTGTGAATCGAGATACAAAGAGGCAGTTTATATAATTTATAATTATTTTTTACTTATTTTAAACAGTCTTTTTTAATTTATTGTAGTGAAGTGGATATTAAAAGCAATACTATAAATGAATGGACACTGTCTTGTATTGCAATAATAGAGTGTGCCGTTGTGGTTGCTCTTATTTCCATGTTTCACACATATATGCTGGAATGGATCAATAGACTGGAATTCATGTGGTCATATGAGGTTTGAATAGTTGCTTGAAATTACATTTCATTGCTTGAAAAAGTTAATTAAATTTGCAAAATGTATTCTTATTGCAGTTTATAAAATATGTATATATCATACGCCATCACTAACCATGAGTGTTTTAAAATAAAGTGATATGGGGAGATGGGGCATGGCGACACTAAGAAAATTATGTTTTTGAGAACTATAATATAATATAATGGCAGAAGATTGGATAGATATAAATGAACCAAAATCTCTGAATATAACGGCAAATTTATAAATACTATTTGATCTATCCTATGTATGTAGATCAAAGAACATGAATTATCTTTACACAATTTGTATCTAGCTTTATGATTAAACATATTATGGAGCATATTGGACTCCTATAGGATACTTTATACCAGAGTAACTTTTCGGTATTTATGGCTAAAAATTATTTTTAAAACTTAATTGATTTACAGATTTAAATACCAGCATAATTACTGATGTGAACGGTAAGAAATATTCGCAACAGTTAAAATTTAGACTCTTTAAACATTTTCTAAACTGAAATTAAACAAAAAAATGCTACATCGTTCCATTCAAAGCAGCAACATGATTTATAGCTTTATTTCTTAAGAATCTGATATGGAATCCATATTTCATTGGGTTTAAAATTGCAACGTACTTATCATCGATATATAAACCATTTCATGGAATCTTTTTATCGACATCATATTTATACCATGGAATATTTATTCTTTTTTCTGAATCGTATATTGATTGTCAACGTTTGATATATTATAATTATTATTGGAAAATTTAGATTTATTAACATTAACAGACTGTAACTTTACAGGCATTTATTTGTTGGGAGAGCTTGTTAATTATAAAGTTGATCTTACCTTACATCTTACCAGGATGGAGTACATAGTGCTTTAATTTCATCAGCATGTTTTGTAGTTCAATTAAAGTTTGGCGGAATATCATTCACTTCAGCCCTTGCAATGTTATGTAACATACTTTACGAATACAAGTCAAATAACTGTGACTCCATATTCCATATTTCTCTGCCATGATTAAGTTGTAAAAGTAGTACCTGAAGTATCTCTCTGATGACTACGAAAAAAATCACAAAAAACAATTTTCGTATTATATTCAAAACAGCGTTATTTTTAATTAATTTATTAAGAATGTGGATGAACGTGATGAATGATGTGTGTCACTTTAATAAAGTGAAATGAATATTTATGCGATATAAATGTTACAAGTTTAATTTGAAAATATCTTACCTTAGATACCAGAAGTTCTCGTATTAATTATTTGCTTTCAATAATAATTAAGTAATCAAACAATTCAAACACTTTTATTGTATGTCGCTTGTAATGAAATGCTTGCTTTATACTCTCCGGGCTCGTCATGCCTCGTTTTCCCAGTCTTCTGCCTAATGAAATTTGTGGGTCATATTTAGTTCAACTTGACAAAACGTACTTCAAATTGTCATCTCAAATGTATTAGGCTGTATATAAAAAACAAGTCATGGTGAATTAAATTATGCATAATATTGTAGGAAATCTTGAATTCACTCAAATGATTTATAAATATTATTGATAGTGATTTATAAGACGGAAATGTATTGAACATATCTTAATTTTACCTGTCTCAATTGGGATGTGTATTACTTATAGGTACCTTTGTCATTTAAATATTGTTTGGTAATTCTGCATTATATATATATAGTTTAAAAACTTATGAGCTTTGAATTTAGAGTTAATTTTACGGTTATTTTGAAAGTTGGACTTTATAATTTATTATTCTATGTATATATTTCTCATATTAATCGGAATATCCGTGACGATTAACCCTTTTATATGTATTTTAAAGTACTAAAATAGTTGTTTTTATAGGTTTTTTATGTAGAATATTATTTTTTATATTTTAAAATGTAAATTTTAATGTACATTTAAATGTTTTATTTAAATAATAATTAACGTATAAAGTCTGTAAAACTATTTAATAAATAGTTTTTAAGCTATATTATCCCATACGAAAGATTTTACTAAGATAAACTAACCTGATTAGGTATATTGATTATTTATGCGTTGTGTTAGCCCCTTTTATACACTAATAATAAAGCAATCATGCTTAAACTAGTTAATCAGTAAATTAGTTCTAAATATATATAATGAAATATTCGCGACGAACTTATTTTTCATTCGTATAAAAAAAACAAAATTGATGTTTATATTGTAAATAATCACTGAAAAATTCTTTAAAATGATTATTTAATGAAAAAAATTGAAGTAAACTAAAATAAATACATCATTTTAAGACACTATCAAACAATGTAGGTTTAATACTATATATTTTTTGTCGTTTTGTAATCAAGAATAATTTTAGATATTTATCATACATCGTTTAATATTTTATATTGAAAAATTTGACACTGACATCTTTGACAGTCATTTAATGAAGTACAGCGACTGGAGATATTGGAGAAATATTAGACACATTTTTGCGTATAATATTCAAGTATAAATTTCAGTAAAACATTGGTATTTTTTCAGAAGAAAAAAAATTAAGAAAACAATATTGCTAATGCTACTATTTAAATACAATTCATACTCTATACTAGTCAACCAAGCAATTCATAAAAAAGGTTTAATAATATATTTTTGAATTTTATTTTATTAAAATTTCATTTTGAACTGAATATGATTCTTGTGTATTTTTTATATGTGATTTAATAGGCTGAAGAAGAAATATATACAACTGATGAGATGAGGGTACACAATAAAAAACTTATTGATAATATTCTTCCAGAACACGTGTCTAAATATTATCTTTCCACAACGAACTACACTGAGGTATTTTTTAAATATATAACTATGCCTTATATTGGCTTTATATGCTTTATATTGGCCTTATATGCCTTATATTGGCCTCATATATGCCTTATATTTACCATATATTAATTTATCCTTATATATTGAATAATTGTTATATAAAATAGATTTTCATTTCAATATTTTTAAAAATATTACGAAACATCGTGCATTAAAACAAGCATAACTTCTGGTTTAGTGCAATAAGAATTCTATAAATATTAACAGTTCCACAAATGCCATAAGATATCAACAAATGATTTATTAGTTCAAAAAGTTGACGAAGGCGTTCGGGTAAAAAATTGAACCTGAGAATTTCGAAAAACTTAATGAATAATATTTTTACTGCACATTGCTAGGAAAAGTACAAAAGGAAATTTTGTTATTTGATTCTGTATCATTTTGATCTCCGAATAACTAAAAAATGGTTTAATAAAAGAATCAATTACTTTGTTCACCGAGCCCTAAAATGAGAACGGCTTAGAATAAGTCAACCTTTTCTTGCCAGACTTAGAATAGCATGTTAAAGCATCTACATCCAGACGCGACTATGAATCCGGAAAAACATCAAAATGTTTGAAAAAACACACAATGAGAATATATTTTAGTAGTCATCAAATTTGTGTAATTTCCGAAATCATGAATATTCTCCACCTTCAGGTGAATGATGCTATAGATAGTGTGTATTTGGCAAAACAAACTTGTGGTTTGATATGTTTAAAGAAATATCAAAGAAAGTAAAGCTTTCTCAAATAGTCAGGGAAACGGTGGTTATAAGATTAAAAGGTTAAAAGAAAAACCTATTGGTGCAAAAAAGTGCAATTTAAAACAATTTCACCTTTTAGTTATACATTCCCAGAATTCATCAACAGGACCAGAACAAGAAAAGTAAGTTGGCATATTAATGATCTACGGATATCCTAAAATTAAAATGAATGTGCAAATGAATGCAATCTAAAAGTCTTGAAATAAATATCTTTTTCAAAACTATACAAAATATTGAGAAACATAGTTTCATCTTTATTTTTTAGTATAGATATATATAGTAGTATATATATAGTATTATATTCATATTGTTAAGTATGCTTTAAAAATGTTAGGTATATATAAATTGGGAAATGTTGTATTATAGTTCTATTTATATACATGTGATAAATAATTGTGACGTGCCAAAATTTCGAAATTTTTGAAGATAAAACAAATTAAGTTTTAAATTTTCGTAACTGATTTATACAAACTGTATTAATTTACAAACAATTATATTAACTATAATTACAACAGATTGGTTAAGAAATTAGATAGAGATAGAGAATTTGTACATCCAGATATCCTTATCGATTCTGTATGCAGTTCAATACATTTTTAACTCCGAACGGAGAAGAATTTTTATAAATTTTACATCAAAAGTTACAGATCTTTATAAATAATTCATTCGAATTTATCGGTATAAATTATAATGCGTTTGTATTCTTTAGGTTGCTATGCTCATTTGAAATTATTTAATTTATCAGATGGTCAAAGAATAAATTTAGTCTAAAGATTTAATGCTTCAAATTTTGTACATTAAAAAATAGAATATAGCTATTATTAGATATATTATTAGATATATTCTAGATGAATATGAAATCAATAATATATGGAAATTTGTGCTTACTTATTCTATTATTCAAACGAAATACTTAGATATAAGCTTAACTTTATATATCTATCATCGTATAAGATTTTTATTAAATTTTCCACGTTTTTATTTGAATAATTTTCAGAGAATGTATTACAAATATTGTAAGCAAGCAACCATAATGTTTGCGTGTGTATGTAATTTCAATCAACAATGTCTCTCACTGAAACTAACTGAAAAAGATGTCGAATTTTTAAGAATACTGAATTCTCTCATAATGGCGTTTGACGAGGTAAATCGTTTTTATAAATTGGATAATTAGTTACAATTAACCAATGAATTCCAATGAATTAACCAATGGACCATTATTGATTGTTATTACTATAGTTGAATGTATATCATATATGTGTCAATAAAAAATTATGAATACTTTGATCAAAGATTATGTTTGAATTTAACACTTTTATTGCTTATTTACTTAACATTTTCGCATTTAATGTTTCTGTATTTAGATAATGTTGCAATCTTACTTTGAAACAGTAGAAAAAATTAAGACAATTGGTTCTACATATATGGTTGTAAGTGGCCTTAGTCACGATAAAGAAAGAACTGGAATATGCCACTATTGTGTTATGGCTGACTTGGCTTTCAGTTTAATGGAGAAAATAGAATGCATTAACAAAACGGAAAAAATTCAATTTCAAATGCGAATTGGTGCGTACCTATGATTCATTAATGTATTAAATGTCTACACAAAATTCTTTTCAATCTTAAATAAGTAAAACATTTTTTAAACTGATAGAGCAAAGTGTTAAACAGCAGAAGTATGACTTATAAGTCATCGCAGTCCTGAACTTCCAAGAAGCAAGAAATATGTATAGATAATGATACCTAACAGCACACTGTACAGGCCAGTACGCAGCAATTTAATAGAGAGGGCGGGGGAGCAGTGCGATGTTTTAAATGTGGAAATCTTAGAAAATTGAAATTTATTAAAAGCAACAATATGATACCAATGAAAAATATATTTATATTTAAAGTATGTGTAATAATAATCCAATGAATATCAATAAACACATAGAGTTCAAAATTTATATCGTACACAATTGTAACCAAAAACGTTTTTATTGAAATAAGTACCATATTATACAATGAATAATGGTCGGATATTTATGATCTGAAATGTGGACCTCTTAAAAATTAGAAGCGAATATGTTTAATACAATATATGGGAAAATGTTGAAGAGTATCCAATTATAATATACAGGCAAGGAATTAAAATACACAATGAAAAGTAAGCTATAATAGATACCTATATAGGTATAAAAACGATGATTGACTAAACAAACAAACCGTAGATCGCTTTATCTGCCTGAGTCTAGTCTAAGTCCAAATCTTTAAGTCTATTTCTTTCTATAAGAAAAACGTTCTGAGTTCCTTTAATTGAAATATTTTCGCATATTTGGTAAGTATTATATCCAAAGGCGTTTAAATATACTACCTAGACTAGACACGATAATAGAAAGAGACAAAATATATGTAATTCTTCGATTGACATCTTAGCCAATCAAAATCGACTATAACTATGGAAATTTGGTAGGTAAAAGGATGCATACATAAACTATGCAAAACTATGCATATTTTTTTATAAAATCGCGGTCATCGACAAACTTTTTATTATTTAAGTTATACTCCTATAAATTACATATGTTATAGCTGACATTCTGACGCACATGTCTATAATTTTACTTTTCATATCAGCATTTTATATCAGGTACATTTTCCCGTTTGAAAACCGACCGTTTATACTATGAAAGACGGTAAATTTATTTATTTTGCCTACCAAACAAAAAATCGATTCGAAACCGAAATTACACATATTTTGGGGCGTGTCTAGTCTTGGTAGTATATTTAAACGTCTTTGCTAACAACCGAGAAATAATCTGCCGGAAGACGCTGAAACGGTGAAAGCATTAAACTGCGCCAAATATGCCGTCGGTACTGTAATACCTATAACAGCCAGTCCCACAAACTCCTGAATTGCTGAAAATATTCAACGTATTCGATCGATATATTTGATTGTCAAATTTTGTTCAACCCGAATTTTGGTATTTTTAAAATGAAATGCAGTTTTCAATTACAAATCGATATTTTGACAGGTTTTTTATGGTCTTCGTAATATTTCAGACTTGCAGCCGTGCGATGTGAAGTACAACCAATCCTTAATCGAGGACAGTGACGTCGCCGAAACTGTTGTCAAGGTAATTATACACCACTTATATTATAAACTACTCTTAGTAGTATACTCCGTATATATTCGTGCTTTATTTGATATATATATATTTATTGAATTACATACTAAATTGTTCATAATTTATAAACATTTTAATTAATTTGTCTTTCACATATTTTCAATGCTTTTATGAATAGCATCGCATTAAAAGATGACAGGAAAAGAAGATAATGCAAAAGAAAATAGTTATAACCAAAACATTGATATAAATATTTATAATCAAATTAGAATGCGTCAAACTTGAAGATTTGTGGGGTAACTTTCATCAACTTTTAGTTTGTAGCTGCGTTTTGAAATAGCTGATACAACCTCAATAACAGAGGTGGTAGCAATCGAAAAATTACTTTAAATTCCAGAAAATTGTACTGTTATGATCTCGGTAATGTTTCAACTAAATATGCTTTAATAGGATAGCATTTTCATGAAAATTGTTGGTTACTTATTCTTCATTTTAAAGTACATCCCTATTGATTGACAAAGCGCTTAGTCATGGATAAAGATAAGGCCTAGTGCCACATCCATCGTCTTCTAATGCTAAATCACTCACTCAGTGTCATTGGGAACGTTTGGCCTGGGTCTTGGTCCTCGACTAACTTTAATCTTCTCCCCTTGTTTTCAGTCGCTTTCGCTCGCCGAAGCCAGTTTTAAAGTTCGCCTGGCCATCATCGATGTTCTCCAAAGAATTTCACGTAGTTCAGGTCAGTGCAGCTGTGGTTCTTTGGTCCACTTTGGTTCACTTTGATCTCGATTTGAACTGCATAGATCAATCGATTGTGCAAGCTCTTGTTTAATCCAAATCCGATCTTATCTCGAGTATTTTCAATTTAATTGCAAATTCACCGGATGATGAATACATTAATTTACAATGAACGTTTTCATATATAATGCGCCTGGTATACTTAACTGCTATTATTTATTACCTGAATAATATTTATATTTGGTTGCACTAATGCCATATTTGATATACATAAGTATCTGGTTTAGAAAAGCTATAATTCTATAAAAATGAGAGGTTGATATGCTGTATATTTATATAAATATATTAAACACGTATCACAACCATTAAATAGGAAAATATTGACCCCATTTTCTAGTAATCATTACCATTGAGTGGAGCCACAAAAATCTGATAAAATGCAATGAATTCTGCAGCTGAGTTATTTTCCCTTGTTACTATAATTTTCCCTTTTACGATTACACACCATTCTACTTACGCCTTTTGGATTAAAGCTTGTTATTTTATTTCAGTTATAGGATAGGCAACCTTTGCTACCTTATTTATAAATGAACTTACCGCGGCTTCAACAGTAGCGCGGTCATTTCACTAATTCATATTTGCCCTTATTTACATTATCTTAGTAGACGACTTATTCGAAATTACTCTAAGCCACTTAAACAATAATAATGGTGATTATCGATTATCGATTATCGATAGAACTTTATTTCAAATAGGGGAAATATTTACGCTAAGTGCAATTACGAAAATGTATCGATATAATATACAGTAATCAATATTGGATGGCCTTGTCTTGGCTTCCAGGAATATGCTGCGACAAGATGCTCCAGGCGAACGCGGCCTATCAGCTCTGCACGCGGCTCACAGACCCCGATCCCTCGGGTGAGCTGCTGTTCCGAGCCGTCGAGGTGGTCTGGAACATGCAGGAGAGCGCCAGCATCGATGATGTTGTTCGCCAGCTCAGCTATCAGGTACCATGGTTACGGGTGGGTCTTACTACTAACGGGTTTCAGGGCAGAGGCCCTAGCTATCAGGTACCATGGTTACGGGTGGCTTATACTACTAACGTGTTTCAGGGCAGAGGCCCTAGCTATCAGGTACCATGGTTACGGGTGGGTTATACTACTAACGTGTTTCAGGGCAGAGGCCCTAGCTATCAGGTACCATGGTTACGCGTGGCTTATACTATGTACTAGCGTCTTTGCAGAGGCCCTAACTAACTTCGAAATAAAGTGGCCAATGTATGACAGTGTCCTACAATGTCTACAAAATTATAGCATTCTGATTGGCCGGTTGGTTAGCGGTGTCTGCAGCAAATCCATAGATGTTGTTTCTGGCTGTACATGCATCTCGGCCATATTGTTGAGAGCATAAAATGGATTAAAAGCTACTAGAAGAGAAAATGATCTAAATCAATGCAACCATTGCTTAAAAACAAAAACAAATTTCATTTGTTATTGTTATTGGTATTTTAATATTATTTGCTTTCTATAATTAATAGTATTGATCCATTGTACAATTACTATTTTAATCACATTTTTTCTGATATTTAACCAATAGAAAAATGTAAGTAGAAATAATTGAAATCAATTTCTTCTGCGAACTTTGTCGTGCTCACGATAATTAGTTGCAAACTTGTAAGTTTGGCATTATAGCAATATACACAAATCTGACGTCCACAGTGTCTAATGTTCGTGTTTCTCGGTGCTCCTTGACCTTAATGCCAACATCCATCCAACCTGCCCGATTTAGGACTGCATAAGCCAGATCCGCGACGCATTCTTGGTGCAACTGTCTCGAAGCTACTCCCACTATGATCGACAACTACGCAATGATCTCATCGTCTTGGCAACACTCATCGCTGCTGCCAACTACTCGGCGCCTTTCGTGGAGACTGGATTCGTCAAACAACTTACCCTTCTCGCCACATTCCAAGAAGGTCAGATGTCTGTCAATCTATTATCTGTCTGTCTGTCTGTCTGTGTTAATCTGTCTATCTATTGTCTGTCTGTGTTAATCTGTCTATCTATTGTCTGTCTGTCTGCCTGTCTGTGTTAATCTGTCTATCTATTGTCTGTCTGTCTGTATGTCTGTCTGTCTATCTATCTTCTATCTGTCTGTCTATCTGTCTATCTGTTGATCTGTCAATCTATTGTCTGTATATCTCTCTCGCTGTCTGTTAATCTGTATGTCTGTCTAGCTTATATCTATCTGTCTGTCTCTCTGTTTGTCTGACTACATTGTTCTTACTCCTCTTCCAGTGAAAAGCCACAATCCACTGGTGAAGAGTCTCAAACTGACCAAGAATCACGAAGACTTCGAGTTGAAGAAGTTGATCATGAACCTCCTTGTCATCCTCAGTGGGGATCCATCAGCCCTACAGGTAACCACCCCACAGATCAATGTCATCCACAGTTTATATTTCGCTTCAAAGCTATCTCCATTTATCTTTGTGTTCTTCTGCTATTTTCGACTTGTTATTGAGACTCATACTTATTTTGCACTATTCTCGTTTGCTAGGTGGCCTCCGAGGGGCATCTTATGCTGGCCCTGCTCTCTTATGTCCGAGGCAACGAGCAGCAGGCGAGCAAGTCGGCGGCCGAGTGGACCCCGGCCTACTTTGAGGAGATCCAACTGCAGGCTCTGTCTGCACTGACCACACTGGGGCCCAAGATGATCGATGACTATGTCAACTGTAATGGCAGCACTAGATCGCTCCTCCTACTGGAATGGTGTATTGGACCAGGTAAGTGGGCGCTTTCCTTCTTTCTTGAGTTTCAGTTGCGGCCACTGACATCGCCAATCTTCTATTCTGCTTGTATAAAAGAAACTAAATCCTAAAACTATGCCTTCTTGTTTGTTTACAATATGTTTAAATATGTTTTATATACTTAAGATAATCATCATACTACTTAATAATGTTATCAGTAGTATAATTTAAATAAACGTAATTTTATAAATATTGTAGATTAAATATTTGACTAATTTAGTAAGGTATAATGATAATATTAAAAAGGCTCAATACGCTTAAAAGTCCGAAACCAAACTTTTAAATAATATGATATAATAATTACAATATTGATATATCTAAATGACCTTTAGAAGCAAAATTAAATATTTATCTGTATATTTTAAATGTATATTATTTAACTATTGTGTATTTTGACTTTCTTTTTTGAAGAAACTTACTTCATGAAATGCCCATAACGCCTTTTAAATCAAATAACCAATTTATGTTTATGCACTAAAAGGATACCTAGGTCTCTCTCAGCTTCTGTCCTCACCTAATCCTCACTATGATCTATTTATCTAGATGACTTTGGTGGCCATGGCAACAGTTTCCATGGCTCGGGAGGTCGTGGCAACAAACGAGCTCAAATGCGTCATTGTCTCCGCTTCATGAATGCGATGGTCTCCACTGGAGTGGATGTTGTTATTCAGGTGAAAGATGATTGGCCTAAGCATTCATCCAATTAGATTGGAGTATTGAACTTTGACGGATTCACAATTTGCATTGCTAAATTTGAAATCTATAGAAGGAATCTTAGGAAACATAAATGTAACATTTTATAAAATAATAATTCTAATGTAGAAGTATTAATATAATTGGATAAATTTAATATTGGTAGCTTCATACTACTGGCGTATACTTCTTGTAGTGTTGTGTGAGCTCGACAGTGCTGTTATGAACTTAGAAGGCCACCTTTACATACTACCTAAGGACCGTATTGGAGTTGATAAGTAGACTAAACAACTGTACTCGCGGTTAACTGGCTCAGAAAGCCACCTTAACATACTACCTAAGGACCGTGTCGGAGTTGATATTACCCTTGAATAATCCTTCTTCGCTCGTTCATCCAATCAGGATCTGGTGGATCAGGGCGCTATTGGCATGTTGAACAGCATTCTCACAAGTGTCAGCCAATCAGCGATGGCCGATGACGCGATCGATGTCGAGATGCAGTGCGACATGCTTTTCATCCTCTCGGCCCTCTGTGAAAACGACGCTCACAGGTGAGTCGTCTACCGGCGCAGACCAACCTCCTCTTTCAATTCGCTTCTTATAACACTCCAGACTCGATGCTTCTCTCTCTCTCTCTCTCTCTCTCCCGTTACACAGAAAGGAGCTCTTCGGCAACGAGGGCGTCGACAACCTGGTTCGCTACTTGGCCCTCGACAGGACCAAGCTCAACTCGGGTCTGGGGCACCATCGATTGGTTCTGGCTGCGGTGGATTCAGTGTGGTGCGCCGTCCTCGGCTGTTACTCCGTGGAGGACTATTTCCTGGAGAAAGAGGGCGTCTTTCTGCTCCTGGATCTGCTCGAGGTGAGGTTCGCCGTGTATTTGATGGGGTTTGTGCGCCACATTTACGCCGAGCAGTATTAAAAATAAACGCAAAATAATATGATGCGTTTATTGAAGTCTTTCCTTAACTTTTAAGTAATTATCTACATTTTTATAATTATGTTTGAACGTTTTTTATGATCTGAATCATTTTTACAATAACAAAATAGAACCATAAAAGTAGCACAACGCTGCAAATAGAATGTTGATCAGGAAAATATACGCCAGATAATTGTGAAATTCTCTGCGCAATATTATTAATACACTCGATATTAGTAACACTACCGAACAGAAATCGATTCTTGATTTTAAGAGAATTTCAAATTGTATTATAAAACACAATAAGTCATCTTGGATAGAGTGCTATTTTTTTAAACCGAAAATGAGCAAATTTGTGGATTCACATTCCATCGGCTTTGATATATTCATCGACATTTTAAGTGTGAACTCGCCTTAAGTGTGAATACGCTAATAGCTTTATTCATTCATTCTTCACATATTTACAGGGCCTCTGGACTGGTGAATGGGTATGTGCACTTTTGCTCTCATACTTACGGTCCTGCACCTCGTTTGTTCCACTATTTTACTTAAATGTCACTTCTTTCTATCTCTGTTGGTGTCTCCTGCATTTATTCTACCGTTATTGTCTCTGGTTTTATGCTTGTTATATACCCACTTTAGGTTCATTCTTACTCTATTCGCGTTCTGAAATGAGATGCGTAGAGTTGTAGATTTTTCAAAGGGCAAATCTATATATTTTTCAATTATATCAATCAATTAAATAAGGAAATATATATCTAATTGTTGTCAATGATGTTCAAGACTTTATTCGCAAAATACAACACAAAGCATCATTGTATATAAATGTGTTTTTTACCTATCGATCGAAATGCCTGTCGTTACCGTAGAAACTTTGCACAATTATTACTCTGTTTTACTCTAATTCACATATTTTTGGACCATTTTAGATGCATTTCATTAGTCTGCTCACAAATTGCAACGACATTCAAATTAAAGAAAGCTTTACAATGAATGGAAAGTCAACATTTCACACGGCTGTATCTCGGTAACTAAGCAACATAGATGACCTATAAACAGTTATATCACCCGAGATATGGTGAGATACCGACCGAGATATCACCCGTTCTATTACCGAGATACAGCCTTTTCAAATGCATACTTTTTATTATTTGTAAAGCTTTCTATAACTTCTTTGTCGTGAAATTTTATGTATCTGCATTTATATGTTTATTAACGATTTCCGCAACGATTTCTTGAAATGATTTGTTTTAAAACTCTCCTCTTTGTGACGCCTATTTTATTGTTTTCCTTCGTATTAAATTCCCTTCTGTTTATAGAAACATTCTGTATTCCCCGTGCAATCTATTTCTTTACAACGCATTGGTTCACCTGTTTGTGCCTGGTTTCTGTTGTATTTAACTTTCTCCAACAACAAATATATTATTGCACTCTCTCAATCATTCGTAAACTGTCAACATTTCACCCAATAAGTATTTAATTATGCTGACTTCTCCACTCCGTCTGTAGTACTGTCCACGAAGCATGTTCAACCAGGTGCTGGGCTGTCTCCTTGATCTCAGTGAAAACCTCAAAGCAGTTCCTCACTTGAGCAGTTGGCGTGGCCAGGGCGACATATCGGCGCCGCATCTCCTCTGTGATATCTGGCGCCAGGAGGAGGCGAACATGGGCGTTCTGCGTCAGGACAACGGCGCCATGAGTGGTAAGTGACGTCTCTCCCCGCATCACTCCTCTCAAAAACTATTGCCCTGACGTAATAACAGCTTATGACGTAATAATAGCTTATGACGTAATAACAGCTTATGACGTAATGATAGCCTTATACTGGGCTTCCGTCATCATCTCCTGTTCTATTTGGTTGGCAGCGAAGTTGCAGTTTCTTCCGTCAAATCAAGACAATATTTTATATTCATCAAATTATGTTGAATTAGACAAATAGACGACTTTAATGTCGTATGAAAATTGTGTAAAAATGGCGAAATCGATGAATAAACGTATTTTGTAATTAAAAAGATTTAAATGTTTGCTACAAATTGGAAATGTGTCATTAAATTGATGATAAAATAAATCTTTAGTTGTGCTGTTTAACGTTTTGGACCCTGCGGCAGCGTTTGATATGACAAAAATTATTGTTCACCATTTTTTATTTAAAATAGAGAATATTGGTATTATCATTTATTTATTAAAAATATAAATGCCTTCATCATATTCAGATTTTTGGTCAAATGGTTACCTCAAATTATAATTGCATCGATTTTACATTTGAGATGTTTAAAATATCTATTTTCACCCAGACATGTATCAAGTCATTTGAAATTGGTCTTACCTACCTTTTCTTATCATTGAAAACCCAAAATGCGTCAGTCTATTGAACATAATTATTTGTGGCTCATAAGTTGTGGCCTTGGTACCATTGTTCTTAATTAGTAGTGTAATAATATCTACTTCAACTAAATCAATAGGCATACTTTCCAGCATGAAATAATTGAAAAATAGATTTACTTTTCAGTAACAGTTCAGTAAAAGATTATACCCATAGGGTAATAAGACCAATATAGTTCACTTAGCGCATTTGAATGTATGCATCTATAAACATTTACCAATGTAATTCGACCATGTAGATTTTGAATTTAATTTAAAAATGCTCTAAAAAAGTTGCCACCCTGATTTATAGTAACATACTACTTTATTCCCATGAAAAGTGTTGAGTAGTATATTTTTTTATAAAAATCCATTTTCAATCAAATTTAAATAAGTAACACAAATCAAAACGAAAATAATTAAAATAATTATATTTAGCAACACATTTTATAAAGCAGTAACAATACCGTAATATAAAACCATAAATGTTTGGTCCACACTATAATGACCAAAGAATATAGGATTGTAAAGAAAGCTCACTCTTTTGATTCAAGCGGAAAATCCA